>JAJPUD010001741.1:378288-391407 GCA_023553655.1 Myrmecobius fasciatus | reverse complement strand
TTTCCATTGGAGAAGAACATTTTGAAGAAAAGTTTTATCCTTATCTTGGTGACTTTAACAAAGTCACTCTTCATATGGTTTCATGGTAAAGTTTGATGTAATGAATAAATAGCCTCTCATTCTTACAAGCTTCTACTTATAAGCCTGAAAAATGGCATATCCATAATCATCCCAACATCTCACTAAATTTATTTCTATCCCTGGGCTGCCTCAGAAACAACTTCAATTTACATGCTGTTTTCAAATAATTTTTTTCTCTTAAGCTTGAAGTTATATTGGTCAATCAATATTTTTTTACAACTAGAGAAACTGAATTATATCTCTGCCACCTTGCTTCTCATTTGGAAAGCTAAGAATCAGGGAGATACCATGGTATAGTGGGAAGAGTGCTGGATTTAATAATAAAGCTAATATTTATATGGATTTTTAAGGTTTGCAAAATGCTTTATAAATATTATCTCATTTGATGATTTTTACAATAGGTTGAAAAGGTAGGTGCTATTATTATCCTCATTTTATAAGTAAAGAAACTAAGGTGGACAGAGGTGAAGTGACTTGCCTCAGATCACAAAAATAGAAAGGTCACACTTGAGCTCAAGTCTTTCTGGTTCCAGATTTAGATTCTACCCACTATGCCATCTTACTCCTTGTATTTAAAAATAGATGTCCTTGGTTCAGATCTTGACTTTTTATTCACTTCAGTTATCCCTTTTATTTCATGACTTTCCCCACAGTGATTTTGATGCACTGTGGCTTGGCATAAGAAATTAAATGGAGATTTTTTTTGGAGAGTTTTGCTGAAGCTTCAGGTGACACACAGAGGCCAGAAAGTGACATAGGAAAAAACTCTTTTCACCCAACATTTTTACTTAATATTGACCTACATGTGGCCTATGACCAAATACTTAACTGCAAATTTAATAATAAGGTACTATAAGTACCTCATTAAAGAAATAAATCAGACTTCTCTGGTAGGAATGGAGGGTCAAAAAAATTTTATGTGGATTTCCCAGATTGCAAGAGCATGCTTAATCTTGACAATATGGAAGGAATAACTGCATTTGAACCATCCCTAGGCAAGTTACTTAATCCATTAAACTGGAATTCCCTTATTTATTTAAGTGGTTAAACTGATGAGCTCTCCAAGGTACCTTTCATCTCCAAATCAGTAACTTAAGATCCTTTGTGACTTTGAGCAACACATTTTTCTAACTTGAGCATTTGTTTTCTCATCTATGGGATTAATTTGATTTTAATTATCTTTAAGGTCTTTTCCCATTCTAAAGCCATGATATTATATTTACAATGCTTTCCTCAAGCAGGGACTTTAGAAAATTACTAGGAGCAGTGAGGGGAGAAATTACTTCCTTGAGTCTTCCTAATTGGTTTGTGTTCAGTACTTGGTCAATCAATTAGTAAACTAGCATTTATTAAGCACTTACTATGTGCCAAGCACTGGCAATACAAATAAAGCTGGGTAAAAAAAGTGCCTTAAATAAAAGCTGCCCTGAACATATAATAGGATTAAGCTAAGTTTTTTTCTATGCCATTGAAGGGAAGATTTCTTAGAGCTAAGACTGATACTTTTTTAAAATTAGCATTCAAACACTCAGAGCCTAGTACATGTAATAAGCTGAAGAATCAGAGCAATTGGAGAAAAAAATAATAGTTTAAAAGAGTTTGGAGGAAAAGAAACTATTCCAATAAATCACTTGTCATTTGGGATAATAGAATACTGCATCATCTTCTATCTCCTGAAATAAAGGTTAAAACACTTTCTTCCTCTGTGAGCTCTATGATCTCTCTGGCATAGTCAATAGGAGCTGCCATCATTGCTCTTTTTTTGAAATGGAAATACTTCCCCACTTTGATAAATTGTTTATAATTCCTGAAAACTTCCAAGGAATATCACTATATTTACTATAATTGCTATAGAAATTTTTTCTTCTGATATTACTTGATTGAATTCAGCTAGAAATGGTACTGGTACACCACTATCCTGCTATTATTCTTTCATATTTAATTTTCAGCAGACTACTGCACAGTAGGATTAAAATTTTATATTTTTTTATTTGAATAAAAATGTTTTGATACAAGTATCTTTTTCTGAAGGCTCACTGAAAGCACCTTTTGAACAACTCTAGTAACAGGAAGAATGATGGATAGGATATATGCTTCATCTTTTATTTCTTCTATTTGATGTCTGTATTTTGAAAGCTTTTCATTATGTTTCACGTGGAGATTGTGTGTATTTGATATGGCAAAATCTATTTCAAATGTTCTTAAATTTTTTTGAATCAATGTTATGTCTGGGCAGCTGTGGACAATTTTAAAAATTTTATGTCAAGAGTTTTCCAGAATTACAAGCATGAAAAATACTCAATCTGGTTCTCTTCTAGTTCTGTTATGGTGGAACATTTAATATTTAGGATATATATGTATTCTAAACTTATTTGGATATATGACATAAGTTGTTGATTTAAATCTAATTTCTATTAACATGCTTTCTAGGAGGTTTTGCTAAATAATTTGTATCCTCAAGTTTATTGAATACTAGGTTATTGAGGTTAGTCGTATTTTTTTATTAATCTTTCTCCAATCTATTACACTGATCTATCTTTTTTCTAGTTTTGATGATTACTTCTTTCTAGTATAATTTGAAATCTATTCTTTCTTTATTTTCACTTTAAAAAAGCCTCTCTTGGGAGTTGAGAACTATTATTCACAGTCTCCTCACAGCAAGTCTGAGGACCTGTTTAATATACCAGTAGCAGTAATGCCAATGAGTTAGGGAGCAATCTTTGAGTTGCCTTATGAGAGAGCAAATTTATCATAATTAATTGAACTTGTTCAAAACAGAAGCTTTGCTAGGGATATTGTGGAAGAGATTCATGACTAAACAGAGGCTTTGCTAGAGAATGCCTGAGATCTTATCTTTCTTTTCAGATGCTTTAATTTTATGACAGAATCAGTGGACTATACCATCCACAGGCAAATTGTACCATTGAACCTGGGATCTCCAACCATTAGCATCATAGGGACCTTAGAGTTCATCTAGTTCAACCTGCTTATTTTACAAATGAAATTAATTGAGGTCCAGGAGTTTGGGGTGATTTGTACAAAGTCATACATAGCAAGAAACAAAAATAAGAGCCTAATCTATGGTTTTTTATTTTTTACTTCAACTCCATCTTTTTGGTTTTGATTTTGGAAGACTGATTCTTTCTATATTTTTTTTTTCACCAAGGTAGTATCTGAGCTGTGCCTTGAAGGAAGAGGGATTGTTTGAAGTGGAGTTAAGAAGGAAGTAAATCTCAGGCAGAAGGAATGACTATTTCAAAAGTATGAACATAAAAAAAAGGATATCATGTGTGGAACAAACACTAAGATAGTTTGATTTACCTTAACCTTTTACAAAGTTCAGGAGGGGGAGTAATGTACATTAAGTTTAAAAAACATAGGGTGGAGTCGGGCAGTAAATAGCTTTAGAATCAAAAATATTTTTTTTTATCCTAAGACCATAGAAATCCATTGGAGTCAATTAAGTAAGGAGTAACATGATCAAATTAATTTTGGCCTATATTTGAACAAGACAACAGCAATAAAATACTTTTCATGAATTTAGAATATTTATTTTATATCTTCTCTTAAAAAATAGCTCCCACAGCACCATAGCACCTAGGGTTCAATGATTTCTCAGGTCATAGAATAATAGAAGTTGAGCCTTGGAAAAGATTTTAGAGGTCATCAAGTCCAGTTTTACTCTCTCCTCCAGAGCCATTTGAGTCCAGTGGCAAGAAGATCGAGATGATCAGATGGCCCTATATACAGTGGGAGACCTTGGGGCTATGTGGCACCATAGTGCACAGAATGCTGGGCCCTGGAGTCAGGAAGTCATCTTCTTACGTTCAAATCTGGCTTCCTATACTCACTAACTGTGTAACCCTGAGCAAATTAAAAATATTATATTAAAGATATAATGGAAAGAGATTTGGTGTCTCAATAAGATCTGGATTCAAATTCTGAGCCTGCTATTTATTGCCTAGAGTTAAGGTAGTATTCTGGATCTCTCAGTTTCTCCATCTCTCAAAGCAAGTGTGTTATATTGGATAATTTTTTTTGATATTTAACCTAGGGATGAGAATATTGGAGAGGGGTACTGAAGAGCTATTATGTCAGTTAGGGATTATATTTGTGCTGCTCCATTCCAGAGGGGAAGAGCTAGAAGTACAGGGTGAAGATTGCAAACAGACAAATTTAGTCTTGCATTAAGGAGAAACTTCCCAACAATTGAAACTACCCAAAAAGGCTATCTTGGGAGGTAGTAGGTTGTCTATCAATGCACATTTTTAAACTAAAGTTAGTTGATTTATTATAGGATATATTATAGAAGAGATTCTTGTTCAAGTATATATTGAAAGTGATGGCCACTGAGATTTCTTCTAGGTCTGAAATTCAGTGAGAATGTGATGCCTAAGGTTATTCTATCTCTAAATCTATGATCCAAATAATCCTAAACTAAATCTTACTTAAACTCATGAAAATTAGTTAAGGTGTGAGAAGAAACATTTTGGCTGAGGCATTTGCCAGTTAATCTACTGATTCTCCAATTCTCCCAAGGTATTAGTGAAGAGGTTTGATTTTCCTTGAAGACAGATTAGAATCCAAGTAACTGTTTCATTGCTTAGCAACTGCTCATATCTCTAGTGCCCCTGATAGCTTGGCCAGTATATTTTCATTCAGTCTTTGGTCTATGTAGCTTTATGATAAAAAATGTATAACTTCTCAGTAATAGTGCTATAGCAAAAGAACTGGAGTGGAGGAAAAAGGGGGGAAAAAGCCAGTAAGCTGTTGAGTGGAAAAGTCGACTTTGTCTAACAATGACAACTAGAAAATAACTACAGATATGGAAATTGGCTAGCACTGGAAACTATTATTTATCCTGCAATAGGAACTGGGCTGAGTTTTCCATTATCATTTAAATGCTTCTCCCTAACTGAAAAGTCACTTTCAATTTTGAAGTTTTTATTATTCACCATATTCATTCTCCCTGAAATTAATTTACTCTTTAATCCTTAGATTTTTAATTTTCTCTGTTCTAGTTGATCACTTTTGTGGTTGTGATCCAGGAACTGCCTGTAAGAAACTTCCTTCCAAAGTGTTTCTACCTAGTGCTATCTTACTTCAATAGAAGGCAGAATAGATAATCAGGACAAGTTAACCAGTGGCAGCCAGGATGAGAACGGGCTTCATTCCTAATTTGCTAGGGGGATTTGCCTAACTCTTGTGCATTTCATATTATTTTAATTAGACAAAGTAAATGGTGAAACTGATCCACAACACCATCTTCTCAATAAAACCAGTCTGGACTCTTTTCTCCTACCTAACTTTTATTGGCCATTATGAGATATAGCTGTTGAAAGTTCAAAAGATCTATGATTTCGTTAATCTGGCTCTAATCACATATAGCTGCCAGCTATTTCATCCCAGAAATTAGCCAGAATGCAATCTACTGTAGTTCAAAAAAGACTGGACTTTGAGTTAAGACCTGAGTTTGAATCCTGGCAATGTGATCACCTGTAAAATGAAGCTAATAATACTTTTACTCTTCCCTTTACAAGGTTTTTGTTTATTTGATTTTATTTTTTTGAGGAAAATATTTTCTTAGCTTTAAGATGCTTAAAAAAATTTGCAAGCCATTATTATTATTTCAACTTCAGTATTAGTCCAAGAGGTACCAAGTATATTTTTGGGGGTGGGGGGTGGAGAGGGAGTCATCTTAATTTATATCTTGTCCTCTGGAGGAGGGACTGAAGCTGATGACTTTGTGAAGCTCTGCCTCACTTAAATCCAGTTCACTCACAAGTCAAGACATCACTCTCTTGATGTTACTGGTCCTCTTCTAGAACAAAGAACAAAGAATGACAGGATTTTTTTGTAGATATGATACTGGATTTATGTATATGGAAGAACACAAAGTGGTAGTACCATTATAAAAGGTATATTAGTGAATATTCATAAGCATACATGAAAAACACCCCTATAACATATCACTAAATCAATTCAGCAGTGGGTATTTATTCGATACCCCTTATATATAAGGCATTGTGGGATAATAGAGAACTGCTCTTAACAATCAGATTGCCTCTCACATAGTTTACCTGTGTGACCTTGAGTGAGTCACCTTCGTGGTAAACCAGACAACCTTTTAGGACTATCAGTTGTAGCTGAGTTGTGGCTATATATTTGCATAAGTGGAGGGCATTTCTTTTTTCTTTTTTATTGCAAGCTTAATGATCACCAACAAATGCAAACAGTTGAATTTACCAAGATGAACAAGAAAGAGGATTATATATCAAATTTAACAAGGTAGTAGTGAAATTGCTCTAACTCTATTTGTGTTCTCATCTGTACATCTTCATGACTTTTTTTTTTCCTGGGGACTTAAAATATTTATTGATTTTTTTTGCATGTCTCTGACTACCCACTAATCTTTCTCCTCTCTTCCCTATGTCTACTATCTGCAAAGAATGAGACCCTTCTTTGCAACAAATATGGACAATTCTGGAAAACAAATCAATACAACCACATGGAGGGGGTTTTTATACTAGAAGTCACATAAAGGATTTACATCACAAGTCCAGACCACTCCATCCCTCTTAAATTGTTGAATAAATATAGTAGCTATGTCATGTGTTGAGAATAGAAAGACAAAATAAAATAATAAATTCCTACACTTGAGTTCATATTCTTCTGAGGGATAAAATATGTATATTAGTAAGTAATAATAATAAAATGTGAGGAGAGATAGTGTATTAATTTGTCAGGGGAGGATGGAATCAGGGAAGGATTTATAACTCACATTTCTTTAGTGCTTGAGGTTAATGAAACACTTTCCAGTCCTACCACAATAGCTATGTAAAAGGAAGTAGTCTAAGAATTTTCACTCTTGTTTTATAGGTGAATAAAGTGTTGATCGGAGAAGGAAGAATCTTAATCATGGTCATTTAGCTAATTTTAAAAGGATAAGGCTTGCTGGGTGTGGTGGCACATAACAATTGCAGGGGAGGCTGAGGTTGTCAGGTCTCCTCTCTTCAGGAGTTCTGAACCTAGTGGGCTAAACTAAATAAATGTCCAAGTTAATTTCAGTTAATATGATAAGCTCTAGGGAGTGGAGGAGGTATGAACTGTTCTGGGCTAGAAATGGATGAAGTCAAAGTCTCCTTTTATATTAGAATAAAAGGAAAGAAAGAAGGAAGGAAGGAAGAACAAAAGGATGGAGAGAAGAAAGGAAGAAAAAAGAAAAGGAGGGAAGAAACAAAGAAAAAGAATAAAGAAAAAGAAAGAAAGCTGAATTAATTAGATCTGATCTAATACTAATGATTTGTTGTGTTTCCAAGGTTTTAATAATCTCCTCCTTCACTTGCTTTTAACAAGAGGGGAGAAAAGTGATTAGCACTAAACTGACTTTGAGCTGTTCACCCTTAATGAGTATACCAGGCACTGTTGCCTTTCTCAGTGAGAGGTTGGGAATTTATTTCAAAGGGTCACTTTAGATAATATAGTTATCTTAAAAGGTTGCTTAGCACAAGCAGTTACAAGAAAACTCAGCATGGGGACTCTCAAAGATATTATTCAAACACAAACAATTTGGATTATGTCAGCTGGGATCAATTTGATTTTGTAAAAAGCAGCAGCTGTGGTGAGGAAAGGGTGTCAAACTTTAGAATGGTGTGGGGCACTGAAAGCTCCTGCACAGGGACAGAATGGTGTAATGGATAGAGTATTTCATTTAGATCCCAGTAAGATTGGTTTCCAATTTTTGTTCTGATTTTTACTAGTTGGGTTATTCTGAGTAAAACACTTTACTTCTCACAAAGATCTTCAATATCCCCATTTGTAAAATGGTGGTAATAACACATAGAACTGACCTAAGTAGTTTTCTCAAATATAAAAGTAATAATACTTAGATAACCTAGCTCCCATGGATTTCATTATCATATTAATGCTGGTGGCTTTCAGTCTTGATCTCTTTCCTATGCTCCAGTCATGCACCATAAATCATCCATTGGACATTTTGAATTAAATGTCCTAAAAATAAACACATCCAAAATAGAATTTATAATCTTCTAAACTTACCCTTCTCTCAAGCTTCCTTTTTTTCTATTTAAGATACCAATATTCATCTAGTTCCCAAGTTTCACAACTTTGATATCATCTTGAAACTCTTCATTCTATCATCCTCCATATTCAATAAATTACTAGATCATATCTTTTCTATATTCCCAATATTTCTATGTCATTCATTTCATTCACTTTTTTCTTTGATTAGGTTAAAAAAAGGCCATTCTTTGCCACATTTACTAGCTACCATAGTCACTGAATGGACAGTTGCCTCAGTCAAACTGAAACCCGTTAAAGACTTTAACTTAGAAAGACCAAAGTCTCCCACTGTATCCAGGGCCATCTCCAGTTATCCTGATCTGTATATGTACATTGGACCCAGATGGATTCAATGGAGAAAGTGAGACAGGTGAACTTGCACATTCTCTATCACTGACATTCAATTCATTTGAGCGTCATGTAATTAATTGTATAATTCTTGGCAAACCATTTAATCTCTTTGAGCTTCAGTTTCCTCTATAAGAGTGTTGGAATAGATGACTTCTAAGGCAGCTTTCAGTTCAACACGTAATCCTCTGAGAAGACTGGGAATTCATTTCACAAGGTTCTTGGATAAAGAAGGAAGGGGAAGACATCACATGGAAAATAGCCTTTATTTTCACTGAAAAGTAGGTACTCTGCTAAAAGTAAGAGATGGAGGGAGGAATGCTATGGAAGACTTAAGGACAGAAGAAAAAGAAGTTTGGAATTGTTACTATACAGTGCAACACAATCAATTTTGGAAGAGTCAAATAAATTCCTTGCTGCAGTGATGATCCAGTTACAATTAGATAAAGTAAATTTGTAATGGAGCCTATTAGCACAGTTGTGTGATACTCTCCTGAACTGTTCATCAATATATAAGTACTAGTAGAGAAAGCAGATGGATGATAGTGAGTACATTTAAAAACAGTGCATTAAAAACAGTGATAGAAGAAAAGGGAAGAGTTGAGTATAAAAGACTATTTAGTTGAAATGATTAATTATAGGGCAAAGATCCAAAAGGGAGAAAAGCAAGACCAAAGTAGAGATTATTTTCTTCATGAGGATAAAGAGTAATCTTGGGAAGAGTGAGGCACAAAGATGGAAGAGTAGGAGGTTAATAGTCAGATGGAGGAAATGCAAAATTCTTCATCATAAATGTAGAATATATATGGGTAGTAATGAGATCAAGGGTATGAGCATTCCAATGTTGTAGTTGAAGAAGAGAAAGATGAAGAGCTTGGAACTTAAGGAGGTTCGTGAGCTAGGAGGGAGTAATATTAATATATATATATATATATATATATACACATATATATATATAAACCTCTAAGTATGAGGATAGAAGTTGGGGAAAATAGTAAGCCCCAAATTCTAAATTTCTTTAAAAGTTAGGGAAAACCTTGGAATCTAGTAGATACTTATGATCAAGTTTTGCATGGGGTAACAAATCAGGATGGAGTGAAGTTTGTACAAGAAGTGGTTGCTGAGTGATGGTAACAGAGGGAGAGCTAGTGTGTTGGAAATGTGAAATGATAAATAATAATAATAATGATGATGATGATGATGATGAAAATAACAATAGTAGTTAATATTTATGTAATACTTGTTAGGTGCCAAGTATTATGCTAGGCAATTTGCAAATATTAGCTTATTTGGTCCTCACATCAACTCTGGAAGGTAAGTGCTATTATTAGCCTTACTTTACAAATGATGATGTTGAAGAAAAAGAAGCCAAGTGGCTTGCCCAGATTTATACAACTATCAAGTACCTATGGCAAGATTTGAACTCAGACCTTTTTTTTTTTACTTGGGGTCCAGGGCTTTATCCACCATACCATTTAGCTGATGGAAGATGTATTTAGTACTAAAGAGTGGCTATGGATGTAGTGTTTTCTAGAGGTGGAGGAGCAGGGGAAGGGAAGGAATCAAGTCTCCTGGAATGCCAGAAGAAGAAAGACATGTGAAAAAAGGGCTAAGATAAGTGGAATTTTGTTAACAATAGAAACATTTTCACACCTTTAAAAAAATGAATAAAAAACCAAAAAGAGCTCTCACCATAGCCAACTTTTACGGAGAGAGGGAAGAACAGACCTCAAATCCGGAGGCCCCTAAAGGTAAAGCAACTCCAGAAAAAGCTCCAAAGAGAAACATAAACTGGTCTCCATGTCACAAGGCTTTCTTTGAAGATTACATAAAGAATCTTAAAAGAGAGTTAGAAGAAACATGGGGAAACGAAATGAGATCACTGCAAAATAAAATAGAAAAAATGGAAAAAGAATGCAATGAACAAAAAATGTAATTGGTCAATTGCAAAAGGAACTAAAAACAGTGTCTGAAGAAAATAAGACATTAAAAATTAGAATCGAACAATTGGAAATGAATGACTCATCAAGACTTCAAGAATCAGTCAAACAAAAACAAAAAAATGAAAAGATAGAGAAAAACATGAAATATCTCCTAGGAAAAACAACTGACCTGGAAAATAGATCTAGGAGAGACAATCTAAGGATTATAGGGCTTCCTGAAAGCCACGATGACAAAAAGAACCTAGACACTATTTTCCAGGAAATCATAAAAGAAAACTGCCCTGATATTTTAGACCCAGAAGGCAAAATACTCCTTGAAACAATCCACCGATCACCTCCTGAAAGAAACCCAAAAATTAAGTCCCCCAGAAATATTGTGGCTAAATTCCAGAACTATCATACCAAGGAAAAGATATTACAAGAAGCTAGAAAGAAACAATTTAAATATCGGGGAGCTACAATTAGGATCACACAGGACCTAGCAGCTTCTACTTTGAAGGATCGAAGGGCCTGGAATCAGATATTCGGAAGGGCAAAGGAACTTGGATTACAGCCAAGAATAAGTTACCCAGTTAGAATGAGCATTATCTTCCAGGGAAGAAGATGGTCATTCAATGATATAGGAGAATTTCACCTATTTCTACTGAAAAGACCAGAACTGAACAAAAAATTTGATTTACAAACACAGAACACAAGAGAAACATAAAAAGTAACAAGGAAAAAAACTCTTGAGAACTATATTTATGTTATAGATACTTATAGAATGAGGATTGATTTTATGAACCTATTATTACATTATGATTATGATATGATTACTGATTTTATGATTATGATATGATTATTGTGATTTTATGATTATTATGATATGATAAACTGAAAAAGAAATTAGAGGCAGAAAAGGGATAACACTGGAAGAAGAGGAAAAGGAGGTAAAATAAGGGAAATTACATCACATGTAGAGGCAAAGAAAACCTATAATGATTGAGGGGAAAAAAGGGAGGGGAATGAGAATTTGGTTAATCTCAATCTCATCAGATTTGGCTCAGAGGGAATAATAGACATACTTATAAGGAAACAGGAGGGAAAGGGGGAAAAAAGGGGTGGGTGGGGCTCTAAAGGGGATGGATTGTTTGAGGGAAGGTTATCAAAAGCAAAATAGTAGGGAGGAGGGAAAGTGGATAAGAAAGAGAAAAGCATAAGCTAGGGTAAATAAGATGGCAGGAAATACAGAATTAGTTATTTTAACTGTGAATGTGAATGGAATGAACTCTCCCTTAAAGAGGAAGCAGATAGCGGACTGGATTAAAAACCAGAATCCAACAATATGTTGTATACAAGAAACACATCTAAAACATAAAGATACATACAGGGTGAAGGTAAAAGGCTGGAGCAGAATCTATTATGCTTCAGTGAACAAAAAAAAAGCAGGGGTAGCAATCCTGATCTCAGACCAAGTAAAAGCAAAGATACACTTAATTAAAAGAGACAAAGAAGGAAATTATATCTTCCTAAAGGGTACCATAGATAATGAAGCAATATTAATAGTAAACATATATGCACCAAGTGGTATAGCATGGAAATTCCTAAAGGAAAAGTTCAGAGAGATGCAAGAAGAAATAGACAGCAAAACTATAATAGTGGGGGATCTCAACCTCCCTCTCTCAGAACTTGATAAATAAAACCACAAAATAAATAAGAAAGAAGTTAAGGAGGTAAATAAAATGTTAGAAAAGTTAGGTATGTTAGATCTTTGGAGGAAATTAAATGGAGACAGAAAGGAGTTTACTTTTTTCTCAGCAGTCCATGGAACTTATACAAAAATTGACCATGTGTTAGGACACAAAAACCTCAAAATCCAATGCAGGAAGGCAGAAATAATAAATGTATTTTTTTCAGATCATGACGGAATAAAAATCACATGCAATATGAGGCCAGGAGAAAGCAGACCAAAAACCAATTGGAAACTAAATAATTTTATCCTAAAGAATGAATGGGTGAAACGGCAAATTACAGACACAATTACTAATTTCATCCAAGAGAATGACAATAATGAGACAACATACCAAAATTTGTGGGATACAGCCAAAGTGGTAATAAGGGGAAATTTTATATCTCTAGATGCTTATTTGCATAAAATAGAGAAAGAGAAAATCAATGAACTGGGCTTGCAACTAAAAAAGCTAGAGAAAGAACAAGTTAAAAACCCCCAATCAAATACCAAACTTGAAATCCTAAAAATAAAAGGAGAGATTAGTAAAATTGAAAGTAAAAAACTATTGAATTAATAAATAAAACTAAAAGTTGGTTTTATGAAAAAACCAACAAAATAGATAAACCTCTAGTTAATTTAATTAGAAAAAGGAAAGAGGAAAATCAAATTGTTAGTCTCGAAAATGAAAAGGGAGAACTTTCCACCAATGAAGAGGAAATTAGAGCAATAATCAGGAGTTACTTTGCCCAACTTTATGCCAATAAATTTGATAACCTAAGTGAAATGGAGGAATATCTACAAAAATATAGATTGCCCAGATTAACAGAAGAGGAAATAAATTACTTAAATAGTCCCATTTTAGAAAAAGAAATAGAACAAGTCATTAATCAACTCCCTAAGAAAAAATCCCCAGGACCAGATGGATTTACATGTGAATTCTACCAAACATTTAAA
>JAJPUD010001741.1:320984-377888 GCA_023553655.1 Myrmecobius fasciatus | reverse complement strand
GGGATAAAAACTCACTATTTGACAAAAACTGCTGGGATAATTGGAAACTAGTCTGGAAGAAATTAGGCATTGACCCACACCTAACACCATATACCAAGATAAGGTCAAAATGGATTCATGATCTAGGCATAAAGAATGATATTATAAACAAATTAGAACAATGTAGGATGGTTTACCTCTCAGACCTGTGGAGGGGGAAGGAATTTGTGACCAAAGAAGAACTAGAGGTCATCATTAATCACAAAATAGATAAGTTTGACTATATCAAGTTAAAAAGTTTTTGTACAAACAAAATGAATGCAGACAAGATTAGAAGGGTAGCAGTAAACTGGGAAAATATTTTTACATCCAAAGGTTCTGATAAAGGCCTCATTTCTAAAATATATCGATAATTGACTCAAATATATAAGAATTCAAGCCATTCTCCAATTGATAAATGGTCAAAAGATATGAACAGACAATTTTCAGATGAAGAAATTGAAACTATTTCTGGTCACATGAAAAGGTGCTCCAAGTCACTATTGATCAGAGAAATGAAAATTAAGACAACTCTGAGATACCACTACACACCTGTCAGATTGGCTAAAATGACAGGAAATGATAATGATAACTGTTGGAGGGGATGTGGGAAAACTGGGACACTGATACATTGTTGGTGGAACTGTGAACAGATCCACAACCATTCTGGAGAGCAATTTGGAACTATGCTCAAAAAGTTATCAAACTCTGCAAACCCTTTGACCCAGCAGTGCTTCTACTGGGCCTATATCCCAAAGAGATTTTAAAGGAGGGAAAGGGACCCACATGTGCAAAAATGTTTGTGGCAGCCCTTTTTGTAGTGGCAAGAAACTGGAAACTGAAAGGATGCCCATGAATTGGAGAATGGCTGAATAAATTATGGTATATGAATGTTATGGAATATTATTGTTCTGTAAGAAACGACCAACAGGAGGATTTCAGAGAGGCCTGGAGAGACTTGCATGAACTGATGCTGAGTGAAATCAGCAGAACCAGGAGAACATTATACACAGCAACAAGACTATACGATGATCAATTTTGATGGACAAGGTTCCCTTCAACAATGATGTGATTCAAACCAGTTGTTCAGCGATGAAGATAGTCATATACATCCAGAGAGAGGCCTGTGGGAACTGAATGTGATCCACCATACAGCATTTTAACGCTTTCTGTGAATATTTCCATGCATTTTGTTTTCCTTCTTAGGTTGTTTTTTCTTCTTCTCTTTCTAGATCTGATGTTTCTTGTGCAGTAAGATAACTATATAGATATGTATACATGTATTGTATTTGTCATATATTTTATACTATTTAGCATGTATTGGATTACCTGTCATCTGGGGGTGGGGGGTGGGGGGAAGGAGGGGAAAAGTTTGGGAAAAAAAGTTTTTGCAAAGGTCAATGTAGAAAAATCACTCATATGTTTTGTAAATAAAAAGCTTTATTAAAAAAACAATAGAAAAATTTGAGAATGGCAGAATGGAAGGAGAAGTCAGAGCCAGATTGGGACTTATTAATAATGTGCCCAAGCCCCATAGAGATGAGAGAATGAGGATTGCTAACAAGGGAGAGTATGGTTTTCATTTTGGCAGTGAGGGTTCTATATTACAAAATTTAGAGAAAAGAAGATGGGAGTTTTCTAGCCATATAACGGGGATAAGTAATTTGGTAGGAAATTTTAATAGGAAATCCTACCTTCAAAAGTTCTTTGAATAGTTGAGGTTGACATCAGTTTTCACTCAAGCATTAATATAAAGGAAAATTGGTTCTGCTAAGAGGTTTACTTGTAGATGAGGTCCTGATAGCAAAGGTCCTGATAAAATCTCTGGTCATAATTTTAATTGTTAGAAAGAGATCCAGCTCATAAAAAAGGGAAAATGTGCAAAAGTGTTTGCAGCAGTCCTTTCTGTAGTGGCAAGGAACTGGAAATTGAGTGGGTGCCCATCAGTTGGGGAATGGCTGAACAAATTATAGTATATGAAGGCAATGGATTATTATTGTTCTATAAGAAATGACAAGCAGGATGATTCTAGAAAAGCCTGGAAAAAAACTTACATGAACTGATGCTAAGGGAAGCCTGGAGGACCAAGAGAACATTGTATACAGCAACAACAAGATAACTGATGATCAACTGTGATTGATTTGGCTCTTTTCAACAATGAGGTGATTCAAGGCAGAGCCTTGAATGGAAAGAGCCATCTGCATCTAGAGAGAGAACTATGGCGACTAAATGTGGATTAATACATAGTTTTTCACCTTTTTGTTGTTGTTATTGTGTTTCCCTTTTGATCTGATTTTTTTTTTGCACAGCATGACAAATATAGAAATATGTTGAAAAGAATTGCCCATATTTAACATATTGGATGGCTTGATATCTAGGGGAGGGGGGCAGGGGAAAGAAAGAAGAAAAATTTGGAATATAAGGTTTGGCAAAGGTGAATATTGAAAACTATCTTTGCATTTTTTTGGAAAAATAAAAAGCTATTATTAAAAAAATAAAGAGATCTGTCATCTGAATCTCTAATCTTAGGTTTCTGAATATATGGAATCTGAGGCTCTGATCCTAATACATAAAACATGGTGTTCTGAGTTGGGTCCTGAAGATATATGAAGCTATGATCCTTAGGTCTGTTGCTTTTGAGAGTATTTTGTTTGACCCTGACTTTGAGTACTATGTATTATATCAGACTCAGTTTTGCTTTTATACATAAAAAGTTCTTGGAAGTTCAAATATTCTTGGACATTTCATGAGAGTAAGGAAGAAGTGATAGTACTTTGTGTTGTTCCACATCTAGAAATCTTTCTTGGCAATCAAATAACTTGAAAACACATTTACAGAGTCACATAAATACTGACCAAACAGTGTTTTCTCTCAAAGACACTGCCGATAACAATGTATGGGCCCAAGAAGGACCTTTACTTTAGTTTAGAAGTATCATTTTTAGGACTAACCCATCACATCGTTAAAAGAATGATAGCCTCTTGTACACTAGTGTAGGGATGGAAGTTTTTGCAGGGGGTCAATGCATCATCTCAGTGAGGTGTCTACTAGCACTCTCGTTAGGACAGGAGAGCAACAGCCTTAACTGAACACTGGAGATTTTCAAGTGTCTCATAGAGATGATTTCAAACTGTTATCTACAGACCAGATAGAACCTTTGGGAGCCTAGTCATTCTGGAAAAGTAACAGTGATTTCCTTTGGTGAAATAAGAGAGTTGATGGGGATAGAAGAAATTGAGTAGGAGAATACAATCATTTTGAGGGATTTCACAGAAAAAGAAAATTGTATGAACTTTAGACCTGATGTACTAACCAGGTCAGTAAAGACTAGCAAAAAAGAATTGTGTAAAATGAAGGTAAGAACTCATATTTCTTTAGCAGTTCCAGGGGTTGAAATGTAATTTCTTCATAAACATTTTCATAGCATAATATAATGCCTTGAAAATAGCAGGTACTTAATAAATGTTGGTTGAATTAAACTATCAACTGAATTGAACCTCCCTCACTAAGATAGGCAGTGCAAATTTTATTATTTCCATTTTATAGATGAGGAAACTGAGGCTCACAGAAGTGAGATGGCTTTTAAATAAGATTTAGAGATGAAATGGGATTTTAAAGACTATGTGATTTAGCCATCTCATGATGAATTGCAATCTGAGAGACTTAAATGATCTGCCTAAAGCTTCACAGGTAGCATGTGGCAGAATCTGCATTTGAACTCATGATTACCAATCTAGTGTTCTTTCTGCTAACCCTAAGGGCATCCTATTAGCAAATATATGAGTTGGATGAAACAGTCTCATTAAAGAGAAGAAAGTGGATGTCATCTTGAATGAAAATATCAAAAGGCTAAGGTCTGTCTGATTTGGAAGAGAAATAAATAATACTGAAGAAGGGGCTAATGTTTTCAGTGATGATTTCCCTTTGTAATTTTCGAAGCTTCTTTGATTGGGAGATCTAATTTAGTAAATATATTTTTCCCATTATGGGATCTTTAACAAAAATGTTTGTGCCTATATCGTTAAGGGAGATGAGCAATCAGAAATATGCTTTTTAAGTCATAGCAATGCTGTCCCTGTGAATAATAGACATTGTTTTAGATTTCAATTTAGCAAAGAGTGGAATGATCTTAAATTGGTCTCCTCAGTATTTTATCAGTGAAAACTTGAACAAATTCATTTTTATTATCTCTTTGATTTGTATGTTCTTTTCAATGAAAAACAATCACTCCATTATTAAAATAGTCAGAGACTCAAAACTTATAGTACTGTTAGGATCATATTTCTTCAGGATGGAGAAGAGAGGCACAGCGGGACTGTTCCTTTGTGGAGAGAATTCCTCCCATCCCACTGTTAATCTGTAGGAGCTATAAAGAGATGGGGAGGAGAAGGCAGGTCTTAGCCTTAGGAATAGACTCTAGGTTGGTGTGTAGGTCACTGGTGATTTATTTGGCTGTTTTGAAACAGAGCAGTCTGGTAGAGCAGCAGTGAGAAGACTTTTCAAGAATAAAAGTGTACACCAGCTGTGCAATCAGGTAAGAGATCTGGGAATAATTATGAGAGGGGTTCCCTCTGAAGAATTATCTCAGGCAGCAGTTGTTTGGGAGCAGCCTGATAATTCAATTCAACAAATGGACTCACATCAAAGATTTAGAGTATAAGGCACCTTATAGGTCGCTAGCCCAACTTGATCATTTAATTGATTAGGAACTTAGGCTCAGAGAAATTAAATGACTTATCCAACTTTATACAGGTAGCAAGTAGCATAGCTAAGACTCCATAAACATTTATTAAGTGCCTAATGAGTGCCCAGGAATACCCAGACAAAGCCAAAATTGTCCTTGCCTTTAATTTTCTTGGAGCTTTTTACTGGTGAAAATGATGTGCATATATGGGAAGATATTAAAAATATGCCACATACTTTATGGTTTGAAGAACATATTCCATACATTTTCTCATTTTTTTTCCATTTGTGTCTTTGTTACTCTAGTGCCTAATACAGTATCAGATACATAAAAGACACTTAGTAAATACTTGTTGAATTGAATAGAATCTTCATTTTTATTGATGTAGGGTGAGAAGAGTAAAGAACAAACATACAGAAGAGTAAAGATAAAACCTTAACAAAGTAAAAAATGTAGATTGTGAGCTGGGAAGAACTTGTAATGTGGTTGCTAGTTTTCTTTGCTCAATTTTCTGATGTCACACTAATGATGATAAGCTATAAGCTTTAATTTTAAATTGTTGACGTCTGAGCCCTCAATTAATTTTAGAAACTAGTAGAGATGGAGATGGAGTAGCACTGGATATCTAGAATACTCAGTGGTCTAACAATCCATTTGCACCCTAAAACCAAAGAAAAGTTAGAAAAATAAAATCTCATGGTTGAAAATTAAAATTTAAGATTTGCTTTCTCTGGTGACTATTAATGCTTAGGCCTCCAGCAATTTCTTTCTAGATTGTTTGGGAGGAAAAGTAATTATCTTCTAGAGGTGTCCATGTGGGCAATTGGAAAATATCTACAAGCTTGTATCCCACCTTCAGAGATGGCTTTGACAGTGACATTCGTGTATTCTAATAGCATGTATTTATTTGCCTTTGTGCTTGTAAAATGCCCTTCCAGAGTTGGGGATCAAAACATTACTTCTACTTCTTATTTTCTGCTAAAATTCACGTTGACATAATTTCTTCTGTTGGTAATCAATGGAACATCTGGTTCATTAGAATTCTGGGGCTCTGTCTCTCTCTTGCCTAGTAGAGGCTCAATAGGATGAAGGCTAATTATTAGGATAGGACGAGGACTAGCCACTTCTCATCACAATCCTCAAACCCAGAATGGGGCCAGTGCAGCTGGCATAGCTGCAGGAAGTGCTGTTTTCTGGGCAGATGACAGTTGAGAGTCTGATTGCATTTTAGATTAATTTATAATGGAAAAGACATTAATACTCCCAGTCCCTAAGACAGTTGGGTCTATAAAACAGGCAGTGAATCTTAAAATATACCCATGTTCTTTCTAGTTGGAATTTGGTTTGTAATCAGAATTTTCTTTTTTGAGTTCATACTTCAGTCCATATAAGCTTATTTTTCTTTTTCCTTTTTTCCTTCCCTCCCCTCCCCTTCCCTCTTTTTCCTTTTTATTCCCCTTCCTTTTCCTCCCCTTCTCTCTCCCTCCCCTCCCCTTCCTTTCCCTCTCCTCTCTTCTTCCTCTCCTTCCTTTCCTTTCCCTTCCTTCCTCTCTTCTCTCTTCCTTTCTTTTTCGTTTCTCTCCCCTTCCCTCCTTTTACTTCCCTTACTGTCCCTTCCCCTTCTCTTCTCTTTCCTCCCCTCTCCTTCTTTTCCCTCTCTTTCCTTCCCTTCCCTTCCTTTCTGATGGGCCCAAGTTCAATCTTAGAGATTTATCAACAATTAAATACTCTCATATGGCTCATATTTTGTCACTTGTGCCAAAGAGTCTCTTTTTTCTCTTTCCCCCTCTCCCTCTCTCCTTCTCTCTCCTCCCTCCCTCCTTCTCTCTCTCTGTCTGTCCTCTCTCTCTCTCCATGGGGAACTTCAGAATTAGCTCATTTCTAGGATATTTGAGTCAGTTCACCTGCTAGCTCCCAAGGCAACCAAGAAGCATTCAGAATAAAAAGGTATAAAGATATAAATGAGAGTTTGATAGACTAGGACACCAGCCACTTAACAACTAATTTGAGTTTATTACTAAGGAATAAACATGTAACAGCCTGAGTACACATGGTTGTATATATGCCTTATTCCCAAGCGCTAATCTGTTCACCACTGTAGCTGCTTCCCCAGCTGGCATCTACTGCTTCCTCCACTGTTACCATGGCTGCCATCACCTAGGGTCCAGGACACTCCCTAGTATCTTTGAATCAGCAAGGTGATTTGGAAAATCATCTTTTTGCTTCCCTTCTGTATCTTCTACTCCTTTCTTCTTTCTTTCTTTTTCCTGCCAGCAGTCCTTCTTCTCATAGCTTTTACACCTAGAAGCCTTCTGCTATGTTCCTTTGAAAGTATTCTGGGAAAATGAACTTTTTTTGCTTTTATCTTGGATTTCAGGGAGAATTTAAAGATGACTAGGTAGGCAATGGGTAGCTGGGCAGCAAAGTAGATAGAGTGACAAGTCTGGAGTCAGGAGGGCCTGAAATAAAATTCAGTCTCAAATGCTAGCTCTGAGATTCTGTTTGCCTTAGTTTCCACACTTATAAATGAACTGAAGAAGAAAATGGTAATGCACTGGAGAATCTTTGCCAAGAAAATCCACAAAAGGGATCTGAAGAGTCAGACATGGCTGAAAATCACTAAATAACAAGATAGTCAATAAAGGAGTTACCAAAGATTTTCTTTTCTTCCTCCTTTCCTTCTTCCCTTCTTCTTTCCCTTTCTCCCTTTCTCATGTCCTACTTTCCTCCCTCGCTTCTTCTCTCCTTCCTTCTTCCCTCCCTCCCTCCCTTTCTTCCTTCTTCCCTCCTCCCTCCTTCCTCCCTCCCTCCCTCCCTCCTTCCTTCATTCTTTCCTTCCTTTCTTCCTTCCCTCCTTCTTTTCTCCCTCCCTCTCTTCCTTCCTTCCTCCTCCTTCCTTCTTTTTTCCTTCTCTCCCTCCCTCCTCCTTCCCTCCCTTCCTTCCTTCCTTCTTTCCTTCCTTCCTTCCTTCCTTCCTTCCTTCCTTCCTTCCTTCCTTCCTTCCTTCCTTCCTTCCTTCCTTCCTTCCTTCCTTCCTTCCTTCTTCTTTCCTTCCTTTTTGGTGCCAGTAGCCTTTGCTGATTAAGATGCTATGAAGTTGCTGATAGTGTGAGCTTCTTTGTCCTGTCATGTGACAAGTTTCAACCTAGAAGCTTGATTCTTTAATAGAAAAATCATCTTGGGGATTTAAAAAAAAATCACATTATCATCATGATAAATAAAAAATGTAGGTTTAAATCTTGGCTCTGACACATACGAATCAACTGACAAACATTTCTAAGTGCCTTCCATGTCTCAGATAGTGGGGTCAAAAAGACAACTTGGAAGCACCACCTGATGATCCTCTGGATGATCCTTGAAAGTTCTTTGCTTCTCTCAGCTCATTTTCTTATGTGTAGAAAGAGGAGACTGTAGTCCATTAGATCTTGTCAGTTACAACTCTAGGGGCTATAATAATATTCTTATTTTTATAACTCACTTCATTTTACTAACAAGCCATTCACAGCTGGGGCATCTCTAGGGTAAGTACCCAGTAACATCTGCAAGGTTTTTGATTCCCCAGTGGTGTTTTTGGTAAACGATGTTTTTAACCACGGAAATAAATTGTTTAAAATCTTCCCAATGTCATATGTGGGGGATAATAGCCTTCCGGTTTTGTTGTTCTCGTCACCACAGTATCCTGGAGATGGCAGCAAAGTACATAGAAGCAGGGTAGCAAACCATGGCACATAAACAAGTTGGGAGATTAATGATGCAGTCCAAGGCTGCTGATGACAGTCCTGGAACGTATCAGCCTCTCTTACTTTACACTGACAGCATAGGTAAATAGAATGCTGATGTATTTATTAATTTAGTTTTTAATTATGTTGGGTTGTATCCCTAATTCCCTTCAAACCACTTCCTTTCCTTTCCTTTTTATTTACAGACAAGTTGTGAAATCTCATTTATGCTTGTTTTATTTTTCCCTTCTTCCTTTCCTGGTAAAAACATTGAAAATTATAAAGAGATCTCCAAGGGGAAAAAAGAGTATTTTCTGTGGGAACCTCAATTTTATGCAACCATCTACCCCATTTGTTATCCCGACTTCATTTTCAAAGAGCTATTTCTTAATCTCCAACCACGTTGTCTTTCAATCCTTCTGGCTTGTCAGATTTTCAGTATCTATAATGGTGTGATTAACTGGCAAGGTGATGCATGCTCTAATAACAGATTGCAAAGGACATCAAATTAGACATTGTAAGAGCCCTCTTTATTCCAAAGTATACACACAATAAGGACCCGGCAGACATGACTTATGAGGGCTGTATCTACCACAACGGGAGCAGCCTCACTTTGGAGAGCAGGCAGAAACGTTATTAAAATGAAAAAGAGACTTCTTCTCACAACCGAATTGCAACTGTTGGTTTCAATGCTCCACTTGTTTGTCAAAAGACTGTTGGTGTGGAATCGGCTCCAGCTCCTTCTAGCCTGAAATATTTCACAAGTTTTGTTGAGTAATATAAGAAAGTTCTCTCTGAAGAAAGTGAAATGAATGTTTCTGATAATGGCCCCCAATTTCCTGGCCCCCTAAACCAATGGAATTGGATATCACTATTCTTGGGAGGCTATTTTACTCTTAGGGGAAAGAGAATAATCCTGATGATTTCCAAAGGTTCATGAATTTTTAGAAGATTAAGGGACTGAGAAGAAAATACACATTTATAGAGCCCCTACTATGTGGCAGATACTGTGCAAAGTGCTTTTCACAAACATTATCTCATTTGATCCTCACAACAATCCTGCAAGGTATTTGTTAATAGAATCGACATTTTACAGTTAAGGAAACTAAGGATTACATGATTAATAAGTATTGAAGGCCAAATCTGAATTCAGCTCTTCTTGACTCTAGGTCCAGTGTTTTGTCCACTGTGACATTAGCTCCTTTTTTGATTAAGAAACTATGACACTGCTGATAGTATGAACTTTTATGTCCTGCCATGTAACAAGCTTCAACCTAGTAAGGTCAAAAGAACATAAATCAAAAGACACAAGGACTTCAAGAGCATTTAGTTCAACAGGGTCATTTTATACATGAGGAAACAGATACAAGGAGGTAAGTAACTTGCCTAATATCACCCAGGTAATAATTGTCAGAGGGAGAATTTAATCTGTAACTGCAGGATCACTGTTCTTTTCACTCTTTTAAGCTACATCCCTAAAAATATCATATATTATATTAAAGGAAATCTGTCAATTTTATTACAGTGTTTTTTTTTTTTAATGGCACCTTTATTTGTTCCTTTTGTGTTATAGCTCAAGGAACTTAGTGTCAATTAGAATATTCATTTGCCCACTCTGTGCAGTCCACTGTTAGGGATATAAATATAAAGAATGAGACGATCTCTACTCACAATGGAGTTATATTCTAATGGAGAGACAACATTCTAGTTGGAGAGAGAACATAAATCATGAACCTTATCTATTCAACAGAGCAGGTTCAAACTATACTCAGCGGAAAAAAAAAGTTAAAAAGAATACACATTGAAAGCTTGTAGAATTTAGGGTCCAAGAAGGGAGAGAAAATATGTAAACAGCTACTAAAAAAGGTATAACTGAGAACACTACAGACATTATAAGGAAGGTATTCTCTAATGAAATGCAGAGTAGGGAGAGACCACTCCTGGATTTTTCTGTTTTAAATTATATATACCTACACGTGTATGTGTGTTTGTGTATATGTATATGGATAGGGATAGATAAAGATTAGATTAAGATTTGGGGAAGTAGATCTTCAAATTTCAGTAGCAATATGGGGGCGCAGAGAACATACAAGATGGAGGGTTTTGTGAGAGCAAAGACACATGGTGAATTCAAGAAACAATGAACAGTAATGAAGGGTCTTGAATGGCATCTTAAGGAATTTCAATTTTATTCTATAAACACTAGGCATTCAATAAACATTTTTCAAAAGGGATTGACAGGAGCAAAACTTTATAGAAAGATTACTCTAGGATGAAGAATGGAATAATGGAGGGAGACAGAGGCAGAAGGGGCAGTTGTTATAGTACAAATAAGAGATCAGGGAATTGTGATAGTGAGAGAAGAGTGCAAATTTGGTTGGCAGAACCATAGAGCTGTTTTCAAGAAAGTGAAGGGCTTTCATAAGGAAGAAGAATCCACTTGTTCTCCTTAGTCCCAGAGATAATGAATAATGATAACAATGGGTAATAATGCTGATGATAGATATCACTAATATAGCACCCACTATGTGTCAGACACTCTATTAAGCACTTTTTCAAATATGATCTCATTTGATTCTCACAACAACCCTGTGAGGTATATGCTATTATCCATTGTATTATCTAGCTGCTTTAGAGACCAATAAGACATGGAGTGGAAATTGCAGGGAGGTCTATTGAACTCAATAGAAGGAAAAATTAACTAATAATCATTGTTATTGTTATCATCATTACAACCATTATAGCTACCATTCCTTTAGCACTTTAAGGTCTGCACAGTGCTTATTATTTCATTTTGTTCTTATAACAACTCTGGGAAGAACTTATGATCTCTATTTGATAAAAAGAAAATGAGGCAGAAAGAGATTAAATAATCTGATCAGAGTCATGCATGTAGTGAGTGTTTGAGGTTAGATTTGAATTGTGACCTACAAAAAGTTTGAGACATAGTTTATGGGTAACTAATTGTTTTATTAATCATGCTAGAATATAATTAATAAAAGGGACAATGGCAAATTGGAATACTAAAGACCTCTCATGGAACCTATTAAATGCTTATATGCCCTTGGAAAAGTGGATGTTCCTGAGAGGGGCAATTGCTTATGATTGGTTAGCAATTAATGAGAAGAATGAATGGTGGACTTGATTCTGATCACTCAGTTTTGGTCAGAGAGACTTATCTATTCCCTGCCACCCCTTTTAGGGTAAGAAGGAGAATACATTTTTTCTTAGACATATCATAATAAAACACAATGGGCCAGAATCCATCAGTTCACCTAAACTAAAATCTCTTTACCTTTTGAACAAATATGAGATTTCTCTCTCATTATCATCCCTGTATGTCAAAGCAGCTTGAATTACCTACAGGGACTGATTTCTGAATGAGGAAGTAGAAAAGGGGAGAAATGTTAGTTCTAATTCAATAATTGGTTGTTAAGATGAGAAAAATAATCATTACTCTCAGAACTCAGGTCTTCCTAATTCTTGATCCAGTCCTTTATTCATTGTTCAATCACTTATGAGTTGACTCAAGAACTAATAAAATCACTAAAATTCTCCAACTACAATCTGGATGACAATTTATTGGGGTGTTTAAAGATTTAAAACTTTGTTTAGGTATAGATTTCATTTGATGGTGTTTGAGGTCCTTCTCAACTCTGATATCCTGGGAAGGAACACAATGCAACCTAGCAATAATAGAATGACAGTAGGGATGAAAACTATGGGCAAAGGTAGATGTTCCCTCAATTTAGGTATGTTTCCAACTGGTGTGAACACTGATCATCCAGAGAGGCCTTTTTCTAACTAATTTCTGTCCATAATCTCCAAGCAGGACAGATATTCCTAACCAGTATGACTATGAACAAGCAGGAATATTAAGTAAGTAGAAAAAAAATTTCATTAGAAAAGGACTATAAAGTTATAAGGGATGTTGATACTTTTTGAGAGAGTTTCTATGTTCCTGGAGTCACACAGAGAATCACTGAGAAGTGAGCTGAGAAAAGGGATCTCAAAAAACAAAGTCACAGAGAAGCAATCTGCATTGGCTATGTTAAGGGGTTTGGGTTATGTAGCTAGGTGCCAGGATTGATTTTCAGCTCATATAGTTTAAGAATATATTCCTGAGTGCATTTCTTTGTTCTGATATTCATGAAGGAAACATCTATTCACTGGCTTAAATAGTAGTAAAAAGCAGATAGAGTAATAGCAAGCTCTATAAAATCAGGATGTTAAAAAAGTAATTGCTAGGATTTTCAGCTTTTTGAGACTAGAGATAATAAACATAGTAAGTAGCTCATCTTCAAACTTTAGCACCCCCTCATTTGGGGGGGGTTGATGTGGGTGGAAAGAATTGAAAACAGAAAGATCTATCCCTATTAAGATAAAAAGAGGTCCTAAGAGTTAGAACTTCAAAACGTAGGAGGATGGATATCTCTCATTTTGCCAAGTTGATTTCAATCCCTTTCAACCTTATCACTTTGGCATTCCAATTAATTGGTTTTTCAATAAATATTGAATAGCTTCTGATTGCCAGCACCTTGCCCCCATGGTAGCTAAAAGTCAATAGCCATGCATTTACAAAAAAAGCATCCTTTGCTTATGGACTAATTAAATCTCTCATTCATACTTGAGATTGACTCCACTGACTTTCCTTCTATTCAGTAGCTGCTTAACCTTGGTCCAGCTGCTTGGTCAGGCTAGAAACAAGCCCAATAGCCTGCCAATTAAGTTTCCAAGGCATTCAAAACATACAAGAGAAAGAGACTGCTGGCTCTTTTGATGACAGCTTGTAATCTGCAGAAAAGTTTAAAACCCTAATCTTCTGAGCTTCATTCTTGTGATATAGATTGTAACAAAACCCAGGAGAAAAAAAATGGAAATGTTGAATCCATTTTTGTGACAGAGCCTGGAACAAGAAGGGACAATGGTATGAAACCTTTGTACTATTTTTACAAGTCATTCTCATTAAAGTCTGAAGACTTTAGTGAGATTGGGCTCCTTCTTGGGTAATATCCCCTTCACTCTCACTATTCCATTTTCCCCCCAATGAAACCCATCTGTGAGCTTCTGCATGATATGCATTTTAATTGCTGATGTGCTCCTGAAAGCCCTTCTTTTCACTAATGAGTGGTGACCTTTCCTCTTCCACATTTCAAGAAATGGACAGTGTCCCTCATTCTAGGCAGTCAGCCAAATGACGGCCACATCCTGTTCCATGCAAAAAATACACATTTTCATTAAACCAGGATAATTAGAAAAAGTAGCAGAAGAGGAATATGAGTAATTCCATCAGTAATTACAGCAATTACAGCAGTAATGGCCATCCCACCTCCGGTGTCTCATTATAGGCACGTTCTGGTTTTTTTTATGGGAAAAGGATTCATATGTTTTGTATTAGAGAGTGAAATTCTGGTTACATTAGGTATGTTAGCTCTAGAGAAGGGCTGGAGAGGCAATGCTATCTATGCCTTGCTGTGATTGAAGAGAAATTCTTTATTTCCTCTTTTTCATTGTAGTTAGTGAGATCATTTTCAAGATACTACTCATGTTGAGCATTTAGGAGCAAGCTCTTAAAGAATTATTTTTTTTAAAGCAACCCATTCTAACATTTCATCATTTAGTATTATCTCCAGCCAAGTGACTTAAATATCTGAATTGAAAGTTGTATTATATGAATAGAATGCTATTATTATTACACTCATCTTGCTTGGAATTAGCATCTTTAAATTTTAAAGCTTTTGAACCCATGATTAAACTCTCACTTCTCTGCCAGGAATTCAGCACATCTTTAAGCCTTCTCCTTCAGCATTCTCATACAACTCCCATGGCTTCAATTAGCACCTTTATGGAAATAACTTTCAAATCTCTATCTTCAGCCCTAAACTCTATTCTGAGCTTTAGTTTCATATTTCCAACTGTCCAGCTAGGACTTCAAACTCAACATGTTCAAAATTCAACTCATCACCTTTTTTCCTATAAAATGCCATTTCAGTTATAATAATAATAACAATAATTATAACTAACATTTATATAGTGGTTTGAAGTTTGTATGGTGCTTTGGATGTATTATGTCATTTGGTCCTCACAACTCTGAAGTGGTTAACATTATTTTATTCATTTATAGATAAAGAAATAGAATTAAGAGGCATTAAGTAACCTGGTCTGAGTCACTCAGCCAGTGTTTCTGAGGTGAGATATAAAAATGGATTTCCTTACTCTCAGTCCCATGATCTACTGTCCAATTTCCCTATCCCTGTTGACAATACTATCATCTCAGTTACACAGGCTAGACATCTCAAGAGTTATCTTTGCCTCTTCCTTCTCCCTCACTCCCCTTTCCAATTTCTTGATTGTTATCTTGTTTTTCCTTTCCTGTAATGTGAAAAGCATGTTCTTTTAATCTATATCCATTGCTGTGCATAACAAAGAATCCAAGGATATTTGGATTTTGAAGAAAACATGGCAAGCATATAACCCAACCTCTAAATTTTCTGCAACATAACTGAAAAGTGGCCATCCAATCCTTTCCTCCAATTGGGGGAAAGCATATTATTATAAGGCTGTTCATCTTTGGGTAACTTTTATTGTTAGAAAACATTTCCTTAATTTAAAAAAATGGGATGAGAGAGAGACAGAGACAGAGAGAGACACACAGAGAGACAGAGAGATGAGGGAGGGAGAGACACAGAGACAGAAACAGAGAGAGACAGAGACAGAGACAGAGAAAGAAAGAGAAGAGAGAGAGACACACACAGACAGAGAGACAGAGACAGAGAGAAAAAAGAGAGAGAGACAGAGAGAAGGATGGAGGGAGAGACAGAGAGACAGAGACAGAGAAAGAGAGACAAAGAGGGGGGAGAGAGAGAGAGAGAGAGAGAGAAGAGAGGAGAGAGACAAAGACAGAGAGAAAGAAGAGAGAGAGACAGAGACAGAGAGAAAGAGGGAGGGAGAGACAGAGAGACGGAGACAGAGAGAGAGAAGAGAGAGAGACAAAGAGACAGAGACAGAGAGAGAGACAGACAGACAGAGAGAGAGAGAGAGAGAGAGAGAGAGAGAGAGAGAGAGAGATTATACTCTCTGAAAGAATTTTTGGTGCAAGTGAGATGAAAAGGTCCTTGAGGTGCAATGGCAGAGCAGATGGTTATACATTATTATGTCATTTCTACTGAAAAAAATCCTATCAGTTTCTGGTGCTGAACCATTTGATAGTTAGATAGTTCTTTGGTGATAAGAACTTCCTTTAAGGGGTTTCAGTTGCTGTGACAGGAGCACCTGTAGGAGTAATTGGCAGGCTACATCTCAACTGAGGAAATTAAAATTTTGCTGTATCACTTAGTAATGATTCTATTCTGTAATTGATCCTATTTCCCATTTTGTCAAGCCACATTTCTCAGTTCTGGAGTTAAGTTCATAGTTATCCTTCCCATCTAATTTAATGGTTTGGTTGAAAGGGAATGCTGTTATCACTCATGCAGTTAGCTCCAAGGATATGTGCTTGTTGTCCCTAAGCCCCAGTCAGCTTAATCGGATGCCATCCCCCAAAACATCAGTTGTCTGCCCTTGCTTATCCTTGGGAAATTTGATCCCCTGTTGAGGGACAGCAAGCCTGGTGGTTCCCTAACAAAGATTACAAGAGGCAGAGGAATCCCATAAATTAATTAACGTTCCTTAATTAGCAAAGAAGGCTATGATTAGCTACATCTGAATGCCAGTCCACTTTTCCTAGTATAGCCAACAATAATGTCCCAAAACTACTCAGATCCCACATGTGCCTATAAAGAAGGTTTCCCTCTCCCCTTCTTATTGGGGTTTTCTGGCATTACTGAGATGGTCAGGCTGACCTGTTTTATGTTTTATGAATCACTATTAACTGATTTTGCTCAGAAAACGTTCCTCAGTTTATTTTTATTGCATTTATTTGCTATGCCACATGGGTTCCTTCACAGGATGATGGCTGAGATTGCTTGGCTAGAATCTTTGCTATTCCAAAGACTCTTGAGTTCTGGGTCCAGGGCTCTCTCCATTTGGGTCTGAGGAGAGAGAGTGATCAAGTTGGTGGAAGTGGTTTTACTTGATCTGGGCAGTATCCTGTCTCTTATCCTCCAGGTGAAGTGATTCATATATTCTTTCAATTTTTTTATATTGCTTATGTTTATAATTTTTGAGAATTAGTACAATGGCTAGAGATCTTGATTTTGAGTTTAAACTTCTGCCTTTGACACACCCTAGAAGTGTCATGAAATTAGTGTTAGTGCTCAAGGTATCTCTCTAAGACTAGAAGTTACTTCTGAGTTGTCTAGCTGTATCAGTAAAGGAAGTTTGTCTGTTAGGTATTTCTAACATTGATGAAATCACAGGTGTGAAATGAGGGGAGGAAGAGAGGAAGAAAAAAAGGAGGAAAAGGGAAGAAAATAAAGGAAACAAGGAAGAAAAGATGAAAAATGGAAAGAAGGGAATTAAAGGCATAAAGAAGCTAAGGGGGTAGGGCAGCTTGGTGTCACAGTGGATAGAGCACCAGCCCTGAAGTCAGGAGGACCTGAGTTCAAATCTGGTCTCAGACATTTAACATTCCCTAGCTGTGTGACCCTGGGCAAGTCACCTAACCTCAATTGCCTCAGCAAAAAGCAAAAAAGAAAGAAAGAAAGAAACTAAGGGAAATATGAAAGAAGGAAAGAACAAAAAAGGAAAAAATAAGGCAATAAGAAAAAAAAGAAAGAGAAGAAACAAGGAAAGAAAGGTGGTAAAAAGAATAAAAGGAAAAAAAGATAAAAAGATAAAGAATCAAAGAAGAAAATAGAAAAAAAGAAAAAAATATAAAAATATCATATTTACCCAATTTTGTTGAAACATTTTGGTTTGTTTAGCCATTCACTAGCCATAGGACATTTATTATATCTTTCCCAGTTTCTTGCAGTAATCAATTATGGATATAGAAACTTTCCAAGAGCCCTTTCCCCTAGTTTCTATATTATAGTTTATCTTATGGTATATTGATGAAAATAGCATCAATAGTTCATGGAATTCCTCAGTCTCAGTTTATTCATCTATGAAATGGGGATAATAATAAAATAACAGGGAATAATAATTATTTCATAGGATTTTTATGAAGCTTAAATGAGATAATGTATGTAAAGCTTTTTGCAAATCTTAAAGCATTACATGTCAGCTATTCTTATTTTTTAATTCTATTCCCATTAATCACAGTATTGTGCCAAAGGATTCTTACTAGGCAGCTTTCTCTGCAGCCAAGATGTATTCTGGCAATGCTTTCATAGCTCTTGGAGCAACCTGGGAATGAATGGATATAAATGTGTGCTCCAAGGCTTTGCTGCTGCAGGCAGCTTTTCCATACTACAATGCACTCTGGGATATCGGGCAGCTTCAAATCCTTAAGAATATTTTCAGCTTTGAACCTCTCCAATTTTCATAGTTCCCTGATCTGACTAGATATAGGCAGATTTTCACCTCGATTTTCTAGCTTAGGAAGTTGAGGGACACACAAGTGTTCAGCATGACTTGGGTGAGAGAAATTGGAGAGTTTCTATTCTGGATTTCCTCCATCAGACCTGGTATCTAGCCTCGAAAGGAGACCCTGCCCATCATGTGCTAGGAGAAAATGATTCACCTTGCCTCTGCATTTTTCTGGCACTTCAGCTGTTGCTTGAGATTTTTCTAAGACACTCACTCTCTTATTCTCTTAGGCAAACAAGCACTAGGGGCTGCTGTGTAAATATACATTAGCATGCACTGAATTAAGGTTTCATGTTTGCCCAGCTAATATGTGCTCTGGAAGAACTGTGATTTGTTTTTAAAGTACTGAAATTCTATTGTGGAGACATCATTTGTCCCTAACAGCATGGAGAGGCTGAAGCTGAACCAGTCTTTCTTCCAGCATCATCTGAAGTGCCTTTGGCACTGGGACACTGATGGAAGATGCTCCTTCTTGTCATCAAGAGTGTAATAATGAATGGGCAGCTGCTCATCATGGATGAGAACCAGGGAAGAGGGAAAATGGAACCACACAGATTATGACAGTTCTCTGTCCCTTAGATAATTAAAATGATAAGCCATGTTAGAAGGGGTAGGATAGATGATTCTTTTCTACTAATCCCATATTCTATTCAACACCTATTTATTTGAGACTGATGCTGTTCCAGGAAAGCCTCTGGAAAAAGCAAGAGAATCATTTAAATGGCCTCTGCTTTCAAAGAATTTACATTTCTACTGAGGAGAAACAACAGGGAAAAAAACATCCTTAGGTACAGGAACAAGATAATCCATCTCTCAACTCATGGCATTCTCTCTGGCTGTCCATCCTATCTAGAATGTTTTTCTTTTTCCTCTATAACTACTGACCTCCTTAGCTTCCTTAAGTCCAAACTAAAATCTCAGTTCCTACAGGAAGCTGGCTTCAGTGGCTCCTAATTTCAGTGACTTCCCTGGGTTAATTATTTCCTATTTATCCTGTATATAACCTGCTTTGAATTTAATTGTTTGCATATCGTATCCCTCATTGGATTTTAAGTTTCATGAGGGCAAGGAATGTCTTGTCTCTCTTTTTTTTTAATCCCCAGCACTTAGTTCCTGGCACATAGTAGGGATTTAATGAAAGTTTAATGAGTTTAATAATATGCATAATGGATGAATAGATAATAATTAGAAAATAAATGCAAGCTAATTTAGAAAGAGGAGTCAGGAATACTATCTACTGGGGAAAATAAAGTGTTTTATATATAAGAAAAAATCACTTAGACCAGGAAGAGCATATGATAACAACTGACATTGCACTTTACATAATTGTCTCATTTGAATGTCACAATAATCTGGGAGTTAATAACAATTAAAGTTAACAGTTATTGTTATCATGTCTAGTTTACAGATGGAAAAATTGGGTCTAGGAGAAGTTAAGCATTGAACAATCAGTATTATACAATTAGCAAGTATCAGAATTTAGTTTGAACTTAGGTTTTTCAGATTCATTAGAATTCTAGCCGTTATTTCACACTATCTTTTTCTATGGCTCTCATTCCTCTTTTGGCTAAGACATAGCTTCTACAGGGACCAGGAGGAGAGAAATGAGTGTCATATGAACCAACTATATTTTGTTTTAGAAGCCTGGGGAAATTGTAATAACAGCTTCACTTCAAACTTCTCTTTATTTATTTTTTTGTTGTTGTTTCTAAAAACGCATTTTCATAGATTCACTACTCATGATGTCAGAGCACAGGGTACCTTAGAACAGGGAACATTAGACCACTCAATATTAGAGCTGTCAGGGGGCTTAGAGATGACCTAATTTAGCCCTTTCATCTTATTTTGTAATTTTTGAATGCTTTAAAAAAGTTACTGTTGTTTCCCAATAATTATACTCTCCCTTTATCCCACTCCACAAATAAAAGTATCCCTTATAATAAAGAAAAACAGTTGCACATAACACACTTATATATCAGCTTTGCCTGGTAGTACATGCACCATTCTGTATTTATAATGACCACCTCTTCTGGGAGCTGGGGGAATATATTTCATCACCAGTGTTCTCAAATTCAGATTTATCATTAAATTAAATGATGTTCTGGTGATATACAGTGCTACATTTTTATATTATGATGATTACAATGTATATTCTTTTAGTTCTAGCTTTTTTTGTGCTGTATCTTTTCATAAATACACCTTTGCTTAAAAATTTGGCATAATAGGAAATAGAGGAACTGAACTGGCTGATGCTTAGGGTTCTGTCCAGCTCTATGGAGAAGCAAAATTTGAGTTCTCCAGGTCTTGTTCAAAAGCCTAGATCATCACTAGCTTAAATGCTTTTCCTTTTCCTTTTCTTTTTAAAAAAAATTCTAGGCCTATGATTTCATTGACTTGACATAGAAATTTTTGGTTCAGAAACTTCCTCCAGTGAAACAGATTAATAACAACTTCAGCATACAATCTATAGTCCTAGAGAGTCATGTTAAAGTGCCAAGAAATTGAGTATCTTGGCCATGGTCATACAACTAGTATGTGACAGAGTCAGAGTTTGAATCATATCTTTCAGAAATCAACATGAGAACTCCATTCTTTTTACCATATCATGTTCTTTTTCTTTCCTTTTTGTTTTTCTTTTTAAATAGTATTTGCTTTTTTGCAGTTACATGAAAAGACAATTTTAACATTAATTGTGAGTTCCAAATTTTCTCCATCCTCACTTCCCCAATCCCCCTAACATTACATTATTTTCACAATAATTGAGCAGTACATTATTGAGATAATAGAGTAACTTTGCATGGAACTGACATTAGAGGTCAGTGGCTAGCGTGGTAAGGAACTGGTTTATGTAAATGAAGGAAAAAAGCATGGCAGAGGAATACTGACTGTAGAGTCAGAAGATCTGGGTTTTAAATCCTCCTTGGGTACTTGCTCCTTGTGTGACCTTGATCTTGTTAATCCTTATGGGACTGTTTCTTCATCTATAAAATAAAAGGGTTGGACTGGATGACTTTTCACCCTGAAGTCTATGATCCTACTGCAGTAACAGAAGGACACAAACAAGATGTGATCAGTTATTCAGTTAGCAAGCATTTATTAAGCTCTTCCTATGTTTGAGTCATTCATTGTGCTAAGTTCTAGGAGTACAAAGAATGGCAAAGACACGAACAGTGATGAATCCATTTGCAAGATGCTCACCTACAACTTCGTGTACAATGGATAGATCTGGAGCTAGGAAGACCTGAATTCAAATCTAGCCTCAGACATTTGTTAGCTGTGTGACCTTGGACAACGCACTTAACTCCTGCTTGCCTTAGTTTCTTCGTATATAAAATAGGGATAATAATGACATCTTTCATCCAAGGTTGTTGTGAGCATTAAATGAGATAATAAACACTATGTAAAATGTCACCATCATCATTGTCATTTCTTGTGGATAGATAAATTCTGGTTGATGTCCCTGTTAAGCTAATTGCACTGAAGTCTACTTATCCCTCTAGCATTTTGTCCCTACTTAATATTTAAGACTTCAGAAGTTTGTTACTCTGTCTGAAAGGAGGAATTTTTGAAGGACTTAAGAACAGTTTGCACTGTACTTCAGTGCTTGGAAGCTCCAGTATGACACTGGAACACTTGAATCTAACCATTGTTCAGAAACATCCAGGACTTGTTATTGAGACACCTTTACTTCTGCTCAGTTTGTTTGAAATTTAACTGCAGGATGCCTTGTTTTGGAAGGCCTGGACCAAAGAGAGAGTTTCTGGAGTCAACTTTCTCTCCAATACTGAGCTCTAAGGCACAAAAAGCCCCCAGCAGAACCTTTGAGTTTGTCACAAGACAACTCTCTTAAAGTTGTCCTATTGCTTTTATGAGCTAAATTGCAGGCTGGCCAAGGCTGATGGGGAGCCAGGTGCAGCCTGTTGTGGGCATCTTGCATCTGTTGGCCATTAGAGATGGAGCTAACATCCCAGTGTCCCTCTCATTAAGCACTAATCAAAGGGTTGGGGCTCATCTCTTTGCAAGGCTTCCTTATTGCTTTTAATGCACCTGCAAATAAAACAGAATGGGCTTAATGGACTGAGGCCTTGACTGATTCTTGTGGCTATATGGCCATCACTAGCTGCTTCTCCTGATAATTTACAAGGGTTCCTGCTGTATGATAAAACCCAGGTGCTCAGGCTGTCACCCAGGGCAATGATTTATTAGCTTCCAAGTTACCACAGACCGCATGCAGCAGGCACTAAATCAAGAGAATATATACGGAAATAATATGTTTTCCAGGGATGACCCACGGAGACTCTTTAGCAGCACATGCCCTTTACCCAGGGCCGTTGGTTTGGCCATTTCTCCTCATTATTTTAAAACCCACAGGATTCACTTCCTCTCTTAATCTCTCAGCTGCTAGGGCTGCTTCTGTACAGGCTTATTGCTATGGATTTTTGGTTGAGTCCTTGTACCACCCAAGAGCCCAAGTTAATGAGGAGAAGAAAAGTTACTCCCTTGGGGTTTTTTCAGATCTCAGGAAAACTCAATTCCTGTAGTGAACTTTACTTTGAGGTGGTGGATTTGGGGAAGCCATTCTGCCCCTTGAAAGAATACTGCTTCCCCAGGAATTCAAGAGGATTTTCACTGAGAAAGCATCGAGTGAGTTTTTCTAAAAGGAAATGCGCAGAATCTTGTCTTCTCATTTTCATGACAGGGACAATCAATCAAAGTGACATGCGGTTGATTATCTGAGAACCCTGTGAAATTCTTAATTACTATTAAATACCTGCCAACCATAGTCATGGAGGGAAAAAATATTCAGTTACTCTCAGTGGAAGTCTCTGGGGGATGCTGAATTGAAAAGAAGGGACACATCAGAGATGTAAAGTGGGAAAAATAAAAGTGAAAATGGAAAGAATTGCTCCTGAGAAACATGTAAACAGCATAGAGGGAGATACTTGGACAAGCAAGTAGATGACATGAGAGTCTCATCAAAATAATAAGTGAGTGAAGACAGCAGAAAATAATTTATAGCAATCATCATAATATCCACCATTATAGCATGCTTTGTGGTTTGCAAGACGCTTTATGTACAATATAAGGGTAGAACTTGGCTGAGACTTGAAGGAAGTCATGGAAGTTAAGGTGGAGTTAAGGAAAGAGAGGGTTACAGGCAGTGAAAATATATGGTGTTGAGAGATGGGGTGTCTTGTCTGTGAAATTAAAAGGAAGTTGGATTGTAGAATACTTGGAGTAGAGTATGGTATAAAACTGAAGGGAGACAGGTTATGGAAGACTTTTAAAAGTCCTACAGAAGATTTGTATTTGATCCTGAAGGCAATAGGGAATTATTGGGGTTGACTGAAGAAGGGGAACAGGGGGACATGGTCCGATATGCTCTTAAATGAGATCAATTTTGACAGCTTAGTGGCTGAGGAACCAGAATGAAGAGGAACTTCAGGAAGGGAGACCAACCATCAGTCTTACAGTTATCCAGATGTGAGACAAAGAGGCTCTATACCAAGGGGATTTCAGTGTCAGAGAGAAGAAGGTATATGCAAGAGACATTATAAAGAAAGAAATTCTAGGACTTGGCAAGTGATTGGATATGGGGGATTAGACACATTGAAAAATTGAGGGGATATCTAGATTTTGAGGCTGAATGAGTGTGAGGATGTGTACTCTGAAATAATAAGGACTTATATGAGTCTCACAATAGTTTTTTGGGGTAGATGTGATGAGTATTATTATAATTCCCATTTTATAGATAAGTGTACTGTGTCCCAGAAAGGACTGAAATATAGGTCTCTTGACTATAAGTTCATTGATTTTCTTGGTAGTTGGGTACTTGATATGAATCTTAAAAAGAGAGAAGTGCTTCAATAAATAAGCATGTGTGTGTGTGTGTGTGTGTGTGTGTGTGAGAGAGAGAGAGAGAGACAGAGACAGAGACAGAGACAGAGAGACAGAGAGACAGGCAGGCAAACAGAAAGGCAGACAGACAACAGAGAGACAGAGACAAAGAGAGCCAGAGAGAGAGGTAGAGATAAAAAGAAACATACACAGAGGGCTATGGTAGGGTATGTCTATTTGTGGTAATGGGATAGGATGTATAGATTAATGGGAAAAGGACAAAGAGGGAGGGAAAAGGGGAGTAGGAGAAAATATGGGAGAGATCTGTGGTTGGGGAAAGGTTAAGTAATAGAAAAGCTAGTTAAGGAGTAGAAAATAATAATAATAATAATAAAAATTTGGGGACTGACCCTCTAATAATAATTTAACATCATGAGGGCATTAAATCCTATTTATGCTAAGCTATTGCAGTTCACTAGATCCAAAGTGTCTCCTCCCTATACCCCTTTCCCCAAGCTCCTTAAATCCTGAACAAATTTTCCAACCAGAAAGTGGATAAAAAGAGAACTGTACAAATTAAATATCAAAGTTCTGAGTCTGGTTGAAGACTTTGTGTTAAGTGATAATAGGATGATAAATTTATTTTCTGGTTCAATTTAATTCATAATGATTCTATCCCACATTCCTAACATTTTCTTTTGAGTTTCCATGGTTTATAAAAGTCTGTCTTTTTTTTCTTGTTTCATGCTTTTACAGCATTACTCAGGGCTATTCACCACTGGCATTTTGAGAGGACTGTACATTTTCTCTGTTGGAATGAAGCAAATTTCTTCCTCTGCATGTTACATACATTATTTTTTTCAGAGATGATTTAAATCATAATTCAAGATAGAAATGTCATTGTTAAATGATGAATAGTACTGCAAAATCTTCATATTTCAAAATAAACCAGTTACATATTTCATTTACTAAGTAACCCACCCAGAAACCAGAGCCCTCGCCTATAGCATTAGTTTAGAAGTGGGAAAAGATTCTCTTGGATGGAGTGCCATTGCCCATTGGATAGATTGAGTATTGAGCATCTAATTTTAGATTCGATATACAGGATCTGAAATTTATACAGATTCATATAAAGTGACCTGCTAGTCATAGAATCATAGACAGACCTATAGAAGTTAAAATTTTTTTCTAAGTATTTTTCAAAGCTGATATGAAGGAAGGAAGGGAAAAAAAGCATTTAACCACTTCCCATGTGCCAGACATTGTGTTAAGTGCTTCACAAGTATTATATCATTTGATCTTAAATATTCCTGGGAGGTAGGTATTGCTATTATCCTCACTTTACAGTTGAAGGAACTGAACACAGATTAGGTGACTTGCTCAAAAATCACAACTACAGTGTGATTAGAGAATAGCTTTGAGGGCAGCTAGGTAGCACAGTGGATAGAGCACCAGCCCTGAAGTCAGGAGGACCTGAATTCAAATCTGGTCTTAGACACTTAAAATTCCCTAGCTGTGTGACCCTGGGCAAGTCACTTAACCTCCATTGCCTCAGCAAAAAGCAAAAAAAAAAAAAAAAAAGCAAAAGAAAAAAAAAAAAAGAGAATAGCTTTGAACTCAGGATTCCTGATTCCAGGTCCAGATAGATAGCAGAACCATTGGGTCAAGTCATTTTAAATTAGGTATTGACTCCAAATCCATGACTTTTTCCATTGTACTCATCTATTACAATACAAATTTCTAATTGCTTCTATGCTGAATTTAGAAGTCAAAGGAATGGAGATTGGAGAAGAGATGACTGGGATAGGAGTGGAGAGAAAGCATGATACTGCTCTTTAAATATCTGAAGGGATATCTTGCTGAAAAATGATTAATAACAGTTGGCAGTTATATAGCCCTTAGGGTTTGCAAAGTGCCTTATGAATATCTCATTTGATCTTCACAATAACTAGCAAGTAGGTGCTATTATTATTTTCACTTTATAATTGGGGAAACTGAGGCAAACAAGATCAAGCTCACACAGCTAATAAGGCCAGATTTTCACTCAGATCTAGCACTCTATTCATAGCATCATCTAGAATTAATTCAATTCTGCTTGACTTGAGAGAGCAAAAAAGCAAAAGAGGCAAATATTGACTTGATTGAAGGAAACAGTTTCTATCAGAAGTATATCAAATGGTTGAGCTTCCCTAGAGATAGTGGGATTTTTCATTTGGAGGTCTTTAAGATCAGCTTAGATGGATGGTCACTTGTTGAAGTTGTTGTGAGTGGGAATTTTTGATCAGTTATGAGTTGAATTAGACGGTGTCAGGTCCCTTGTGGTTTTATAAATCTGTGAAAATGGGTGAAATGATAATTCAGAAAGATGAATGCTCAAAAAAATACACATAGATTCTTGAGGGACCAAAGACAAGTTGATTGAAAAAATTTCTGGGAATAAGAAGTGTTTCTGAATTTGTAGATTAATAGCATGCTTGCTTTGATATAAATAAACACCTGTGATAAATCAGAGCAGGTGTAGATGGATGCTATAGTACAGTATGCACAGAGAAGGCATATGTCTTGATAGGAAACAAGGGATATGTAACATAATGAGATTCAACTGAGAGGTGTTTGAGACTTAACTCTTCCTCACATTGGAGTGAAACCAGATTCATAGTAGGAGAAGAACTCCATAAACATAATTCACTGAAATGAGAGGGTGATAAAAGGCTTTTTGCAGGGATAAATTATGCCCTCAGCTACAGAAATGTTCTTTTCTACCTTCAGATGAAGTGTGCTTGTATAATAAACATTTCGGTAACATTCAGCTACTTTAGCCTAGACAGCTCAATTAGGGCTCAGCAATAAAATACAACTTCTGTGCACTTTGTGAGCACTTAATGTGACTGAGAGCCTGTTAGCAAGAAATCTCGCTGAAAATAAGTCCTGTCAAGTGTTTAAGGAAATGGAATTGGCATTGTATTTAACACACAAATCTGAAAACTAGGAGGTCTTTTAGATACTGAGTAATTTAATTAGATTGTAATATTTGAGTCGCCTTTCTGTGTGAGAATCTCTTATCCATTATCTTTGCTATTGTCCTTTCCTTATTCCAACATTTTAACCAAAAATAATGGGGAATCTGTTTCATGTATGTGCATCTATCAAAAGAGAGAGACTCCCAATACAAACCAAATATGAATAGTTATCTATTATCTTTACTCCTACAATTCCTGGGCAGAGGAATTAAGCACAGAGCCAGTGAGACCCCTGGGTTGGAAATGCACCGATAGGTTATTTTCTGAGAAAAAATCAGGAATAACTTTTTTTTCCGACATAATGACAAAGGAAAAAAAAATGGTGGATAAAGGACTTGCTGCAATCATATGGCCTTTAAGCCCTGCATAAAGAATCCATCAAGAATCATTCATTTGCATTTTACCATTTGAAGCTACTTCCAATCTTATTCATTCTGTTTCAGTAACATATCCATCTACATATCTATCTATGTTTTGGGGAAGGAAAATAAATCTGCAATTTTATTGTTGTGTAGAATTCTTGGTAGAAAAAAAAATTCTAGCAAGTACAAAAAAGTCCAACAAATTTTAAGAAAAAGTTCTTTTGAAGAACTCATCTAGGACAAGATCAAAATCGGAAAAGGAGTTTTACATGCAAATGATATCTTGGGCTAACAGCAGTAGTATTCTATTGGGAATCTTGAAAATCACCATCAGTTAGAAAAAGCATATTCACATCCCTAAGTATCCCCTATCTCTTTGCCTCAGTCTCTCCACATCCTGATCAACCCACACAACAGCCTGATAACAAAGCAAATTTGGTGGTTGGAGAACATAATCCTTTCCTGACTCATTCCCCACTCTATGCCCCTATCTATAATTGTCATCTTTTTCTCCTTACAGATCATAGATGTAGAACTGGAAGAGACTTTGGGTATAACTTCTCATTAATCCCATGAGGAAACCGAGGCTCAGAGAACTGAATTGACTTCCTCAAAAAATTTCATTTTCCCTTTCTCTATTTAAATGCAATAGGACAGGAACTGTTCTGTTATTGTTTCTGTCTTTATGTCCCCTGTATCTCTTAGTGGGTTTCTAATAAATTCCTGTTGTATGGAATTGAATATATTGTTCATTTGATGGTAAGCTTATACACACACACACATATATATATATATATTGCTTTTCAAAAGCAGTAAGTATTTATTGAATACACATGCTTATATATATATGGGACCACTAGGTGGTGCTGCTAGCCACTACTCTAATCTTGTTCAATAGGATGCATCAGATGCTGGGGAATTCTGTACGGAAATGTATCTTGCTACTATGTATAAACATACTTTCCCTTTTGTTTATCTGTTAGCCTTTCTATCTCTCTGTATCTCTCTTTGTGTTTCTTTGTCTCTTCAAAAAAAGACATATATCAGGGAAAACCTGAGTTCAAATTTGGCCTCAGACACTTACTAGCTGCTTCAGCTTCTCTTATGCTAATATCAATGTCTATCAAATATCAATGCAATAGTCTGCCTTTCAGGGTTGTTATGAGGATCAACTAAGATAGTTACTATTAAGCACTTAGCAAAGTGTCTGGAACATAGGAAGCTCTATATAAATGTAATTAACTTATTATTAATATATCTATGTTTAGCTCTCCAATTGTAAGTTAACAGATATGCTTATCAAGTTATGTACAGAAGAATACAGAATAAGATGTAGAAAATGTTTGAAAAAAGAATAAATTCTTAGTTTTAAACATTATAAATTAAAACAAATTTAAGGAATGTAAAAAAGGGAAGAACACTAATTTATAGGGTTTATATTTTCTAAACACAGAGATTTCCAAGTGGAAACTGCAATTTTTCTGTACTAGTACTACATATAGAACTAGAAGGGAGAATGTGTGTTAAATGCCTGAGTAGAACAAAAGGCTTGTTTTGAGAATAGAGCTTATACAAGATAAGTGGGACTTTGGGGAATTCTTTATTTCTATTGCTAATAGTTTCCTTAGATGTGCCCATAAAAATTCATTCATAAATGTGGAGCATATTTAAGGAGATTAAAATAAGACCTCAAATGGCTGTTGGTAATACAAATAGCTTCAAGTGTTGTTGCAAATTGCATGTCAGCCACAATTAACAGCATGATTTTTATTTCTGGTGTGGATGAGTACCCTTTTGCATGCAATCACTTCAAATATATGAGCTGTTTCTTTTAGAATTGTCATTGTCACAGGAATACTTGAAAGCTGCCTAAGACAGATGGATGTGCAGCAAGTGTTAATGATCATTCATGCTGATAGAGCTTGGAGACACCCGATTCATCTTGTCATCCTCACAGAGTGAACAGTGGCCATTCCCTTTAGTAAAGGAAGCAGACATGGAAATCCAAACTTAGAAAACAAGAATCATGCACTCACATTCTCCCATACGGTTGCCCAAATGGCATCTATTAATTCACACACAATCAGAACACATATTGTTTTTTTTTTTGAAAGGCAGATGAGTCACTGGATTGCCATTTGTGTCGTTCACTTTTCTCACCCATTAGAAATATTGTGTCATCTTGAGAAGTAAATGAGGTATTGAAATGTTGCTCAACTGCATGAGGAACTAGGCAAATATTTGCCTTCATACAACAGAATCTTTCCTAGAATTTGTCACAATCCTTCACACGTTTCACTGTTTCTCCTTTCTGTGCTATTACACAGCTCTTTTTGTGAATTTAAACAACTCAAGTCAATAAAGCATTTATTAAGCTCCTACTGAATTCAAATTCTAGCTTTGCCACTTACTACCTATCTTACCATGAACAAGACTGTGAACCTCTTTGAACCTCTTTCCTTATCTGTAAAAATCTCATGTAAAGGACATTATTGTATCATATTCAGTATTGTGATTTCTATAGGATAAAGATGAAATGTAATGGGAATCCTAGGAAACTCTAGAATATCCTAAAGACAGAAGCTATAGAAATCCTTTTTTATTGTTGAAACTTGAGTTAGAATAATTCCCTAACTTTTAAGCATAGTATCAAGAATATTATGGGGAAGGCAGAGCCAAAATGGTCCTGTAAAGGCAGGACTCATCTGAATTCTCCCAAATTCTCCTCCAAACAACTTTAAAATAATTCCTTCAGACAAATTCTGAATCAGCAGAACCAAAAAAAGGTCAGGATGAAGCAATTTTAAAAATCAATAAAGAGAGATAGTGGAAAAACTGGAAAGATAAATGAAAGTGACAGAACAATCATGAAGAGGCAAAATCTTGGGAAAAGAATCACAAAAAGATGGGAAAAGATATACAAAAATTCACTGAAAAAAAAACAACTTCTTAACAGTAGAATTGTGTTTGGAACTATGCCCAAAGGGCTATCAAACTGTGATCCAGCAGTGTCTTTACTGAGCTTAGATCCCAAAGAGATCATAAAGGAGGAAAATGGACTCACATGTAGCAACAAGGAACTGGAAACTGAGTGGATGCCCATCAGTTGGAGAATGACTGAATAAGTTATGGTATACGGATGTTATGGAATATTATTGCTCTATAAGAAAAGATCAGCAGGATGATTTCAAGAGACTTGGAGAGACTTATATGAACTACTGCTAAATGAAGTGAGTAGAACCAGAAGATCATTGTACATGGAAACAGAAATATTATATGAGGATCAATTCTATTGGACATGGCACTTTTCAACAATGAGATGATTCAGGCCAATTGCAATGGTCTTGTGATGAAGAGAGCCATCTGCACCCAGAGAAAGGACTGTGGGAACTGAGTGTGGATCACAACATAGTATTTTCACTAATTTTGTTGTCTGTTTGCATTTTGTTTTCTTTTTCACTTTTTTTTTCCTTTTTGATCTGACTTTTCTTGTATAGCATGATAATTGTAGAGATATGTATAGAAGAATTGCATATGTTTAACATATATTGAATTACTTGCTATCTAGGGGAAAGAGTGGGGGAAGGGAGGGAAAAATTTGGAACACAAGGTTTTTCAAGGATGAATGTTGAAAATTATCTATGCATATGTTTTAAAAAGAAAAAGCTTTAATAATAAAAAAATGGGAGAAAAGAATAGAATTGCTGAAATGAAAAAGGAGGTATAAAAGCAAACTGAAGAAAATAATTCCTTAAAAATTAGAATTGAGCAAGTAGAAGTTAATGACTTCATAAGACATCAAGAAATAATAAAACAAAATCAAAAGAATGAAAAAATAGAAGAAAATGTGAAAGATTTTGCTGAAAAAACAAGTGACCTGGAAAATAGATCTAGGAGTGATAATTTAAGAATGATGGGACTACCTGAAAATTGTGATTAAAAATAGAGCTTAGACATAATATTTAAAGAAACTTTTAAGGAAAATTGCCCTGATATCCTAGAAACAGAAGATAAATGAGAAATGGAAAGAATCTATTGAACACCTGAAAGAGATTTCAAGATGAAAACTCCCACGAATATTATAGCTAAAATGCAGAGCTCCCAGACCAAGGAAAAAGTAATGCAAGCAGGCAGAAAGAAACATTTCAAATATCTTTTGTGGAGCCATAATAAAAATAACACAGGATGTCCAGCTTCTACATTAAGGAATTGGAGAGGGTTGGAAAGTGATGCTCTGAAGAGCAAAGGAGATAGGATTACAACCAAGAATCACATAAGCAGAAAAGCTGAGTATTATCTTTCAGGAGAAAAATAAGTGTTTAATGAAATAGAGGACTTTCATGCATTCCTGATGAAAGGATCAAAGTTGAACAGAAAATCTAATTTTCAAATACCAAATTTATGAGAAGCATAAAAAGTAAAAAGAAAAATCATGAATAATTCAATAAAGTTAAACTGTTTACAGCCCTACATGGAAAGATGCTACTTATAACTCTTAAGAATTTTATCATTAGTAGGGTAATTAGAAGGAGTACACAAACAGAGGGTATACATTTAAGTTGAGTAAAATGGAATAAAATCCAAAACAATAAAATTAAGGGATAAGGAAGAGGAATACATTGGGCAAAGGGGAAGAGAGAGATAGAATGAAGTAAATTATCTCACATAAAAGAAATATGAAAGAGCTTTTATAGAAAAAAGGATAGACAGAAGCATGTGGGACAATACAAGTCTTACTTTCATTGGAATTATGAAAAAGGGAAGAGCATACACACTCAGTAGGATATAGAAATCTAGCTTAATCTATAGGGAAGTAAAAGGGGAGGGATATCAGAAAAATGTGAGGCTGATAAAAGGAAGCATGGATTGGGAAAGGTGGTGGTCAAAAGCAAAACACATGAAAAGGAACAAAGTGAGAGAGAAGGATAAACACAAGGAATATAGGATGGAGAGAAATATGCAATAATCATAATTGTGAATTAAACAGAAACAGAGAGTGGAGTGGATTAAAAAAATCAGAATTCTATAATGCATTTGTTTTTGTTTAACAAGAAACACACTTGAAGCAGAACTACCCACAGAATAAAGACAAGAAGTTGGAGCAGAATCGATTGTACTTCAGTTTGAACTTAAAAAAAGTTAGAGCTAACAATCATGATCTCTATCAAAAGAAGAGCAAATGTAAATCTAATTAAAAGAGATTACTGAGGAAACTGCATCTTGCTAAAGCATACCATAGACCATGAAATAGTATCAGTGATAAATGCACCAAAAGGTATTGCATTCTAAATGTTAAATGAAAAATTTAAATGAATTATAGGAGGAAATAAACTGTAAAATTTTATTAATAAAGGACATCAACTTTTCCCTCTCAGAACTAGATAAATCCAATCATAAAATACACAAGGAAGAAGTTAGTGAGATGATTAGAATTTTAGAAAAGTTAGATATGAAAGACCTCTGGAGAAAATTGAAAGAGCACAGAAAAGAATATAACTTTTCTGAGTTGTACATGGCACCAACACAAAAACTGACCCCGTATTAGAGCTAAAAAGCCCATAATCAAAAGCAGAAATATTAAATACATCCTTTTCAGACAATAACTTAAAATTGTATTCAATAAAGAGCCATGGAAAGATTAAAAATTAATTAGAAGTTAACTCAGTTCTAAAGAATGAGTAAATCAAAGTACAAATAGTAGAAAAAACAATAATTTCAGGAAAGAAAATGATAGCAATGAGAGAACATATCAAAATTTATAGGATGCAACCAAAGCAGTACTTAGGAGAAAATTTATGTCTCTAAAGGTTTACATTAATAAAACAAAAATAAAAAAGGGGGGCAGTTCAAGGTACTGATCATGCAACTAAAAAAAAAACTAGAATAAGAAAAAAAAAACAAATCCCCAATTAAACATGAATTTGGAAATCCTAAAAATCAAGGGAGATTTGAATAATATTAAAAGTAAAAAAAAATGAACTAATAAATAAAACTAGGATTTGGCTTTATGAGAAGAAATGGACAAACCATTGGTTAGTTTGATTTAAAAAAAATGCCAGTATCAAAAATGAAAAGGACAAACACTACCAATGAAGATAAAATTAAAGTAATTTGCCCAATTACATGCTAATAAATCTGACAATTTATGCAAAATGGATAAATACTTACAAACATATAAACTGCCAAATTAACAGAAAAGGAAATATAATAATTAAATAATTCCATTTTAGAAAAAGAAATAGAAGAAGCCATCAATGAACTAAGACAAAATCTTGGCTGATGATATGATATACTCTGAGGATCCTAAAGAATCAACTAAAAAACTAGTTGAAATAATTAACAACTTTAGCAAAATTGTGGGATATAAAATAAAGCTATAGAAATCATCAGTATTTCTTTATATTATCAACAAAGTTCAGCAGCAAGAGATAGAAAGAGCAATTACATTTATTTTAAATAATTTTTTAAATAAATAAATTTTATTTATTTAAATATTTATTTTTAAATTTTAAATTTAAATTTTTACATTACATTTAAACATTTAAATTAAAATTTTAAATTTTAAATAAATTTTAAAATAACTGTAGACAATATAAATACTTGAAATCTAATTGCTAGGAGAAACCCAACAATTGCAAAACACTTCCCACACAAATAAAGTCAGATCTAAACTGGAAATGCTAATTGCTCATGGGCAGGCTGAGCCAATTTAATAAAAATAACAATTCAATCTAACTTGATTTGCTTTTTCAGTGCCATGCCAATCAAAAGAACTGATGGACTCCGAATGTAGATTGAAACATACAAATTTTTACTTTTTTTCCATTTTTTTCTTTTGGTCTGTATTTTCTTTTACAACATGACTAATATGGAAATATATTTTGCACAATTGCACATGTATAACCTAATTCAAATCTCTTGCCATCTCAGGGAAAATGGAAGGGAGGGAGGAAAAGAGAGAATTTGGAACTAAAAAATGTTTTACAATGAATGTTAAAAATTGTGCTTTCCACATAAATGGAAAATGTGTTAAAATCAATAGTATGTAATAATTAACCACAATTTAACTGGCTCAACAATTTTTAGAGGAATGATGGTGTCAGAAAAAAGGACTCAGTCATTTGTATTTTATTTCATTTTTTAAACACAAAACCTATTTTGGATACTGTGAGTTTTTTCTTGTTTCAAAATGACTTGAAAACAATCCCTTTCTTCCAAATGTAAATTAGATAATGGGAATTATCATTTAAGTGTGTACATGTGGTTACCCTTCTGGTAACAAATACACAAAGCTGGAGTTTTCACTTTAATGAACATATTTCTTCACAAATTCAATGGATTGTGATTCTCAGGAATTAGGTAAAAGTTGGTTAGAGTCGCTGAATCCTCCTTTTTTCTTTTCTTTTTCTTAATAATAGTAGCTTTTTATTTTTCAAAATACATCAATATTCACTCTTGCAAACCTTGTGTTCCAAATTTTTCTCCCTCCCTCCCTCTTTTTCTCCCCTCCCCTAGACAGCAAGTAATCTAATATAGATTAAACACGTGCAATTTCTCTAAACACATTTCCATATTTGTCATGCTAGACCCTGTCATTTTTGTAATCAAACTTTCCAGAATGAAGATGTTTTCTATCTATTATAATAAATAGTAATGCTGCTTTGAAAAGTCTTACATCACTAATGGATTGAATATTTGGTGGCAGATGCATGACAATCTAATCCAATCCATTTCAATTCAATTCAATCTAATTCATCCAGACAATTCGATTCTAGTCCAATCCAATCCAAATAATCCAATCCGATCCATTCTAGGTCAATCCAAACCAATTCATTCTCATCATTCCAATTCAGTTCAATCCATTCTAATTGATTTCATTCCACACCAATGTATTTCAGTGCAACAAATAGTGCCTACACTTGACACTGTTAGGCTTTGGAATTTCAAAGACAAAATAAAAGAATTTCTACCCTCACTCCCCAGGGGAGAGTTGACATTCTATAGACAAGATGCAATATGCAAATAGACAACAGTATATGAAGAGGGAGAAAGCAGTAATGACTCATTAAATCAGGAAAAGTGTCCTGTAGGAAATAGTACATGAACTTTTTCTTGAAGGAAGCTAAAGATTTTAAGAGGAGGATATAAGAAGGAACTGTATAACAGGCATGGGAGACAGCTTGTGCAAAGGTGTGGAGGAGACAGGTGGAACTTTGCTTTCAAAGAATAGCCAGTAGGCTAATTTGGCTGGAAGGAAGAGTGTACAAAGGAGAAATAAAGTGAAATAAGTCTGGATAGGCATTCTAGAGAAAGGCTGTGAAAAGTTTTAAATGCCAACCTACAGAGTTTGTATGATGTGTAAGAGTCAATAGAGAATCTTTGCTGTTTCTCTGTTTCTACTTCAATGAACATTAAAGTATATGGGAGTATATGGGGGAAATGTGGAAAGTGATGTGTGTATCACTATGTCTTGGGGTGTATGAGATGCTAACTAGCACAGCTGGTGTGAGGGCTCACTGAACCCTTTTCAGGGCTCCTTTTCTACCTTTGGGGTCCAAATGGTCACTCAACTCTCACCTGTGATTCCAAAAAGCTGATTATAGCATATGTAGAGAAAATGCCATTTCAGTAGATATGTAAAACCATTTTGAGGGTAATCAAGGGGATTAAAATCTGTCAGTGAGTTGGGGGATATCTCTCTCCCAAGCATGTGAAGACTTTTCCTTGGCAGAATGGGTGAATGGTAACAATTTGTTCCATTGGCCCCAAGAAAGAAGCTGAAGTAAGCACTGTGGAGTACTTTGAGCTTGGTCATCCAATGCATCCAGGGCCATCGCTGATGACTTTGTGCTTCACTTGAATCCAATTCAACCAATTACCCCTCTTCAAAAATAAAGAACAAAAAATAACAATCTCACAATGAGATGATTATCATAGTGTTTTGGCTTTTATAGAAGGAAGATGAAATAAGATGAAGAGGTCAAGGACTCCAAGAAACCTGAGAGAATGAAATTAGAAGCATCAGAAATATTCTGAAGGTAGCTTGAAGGTTAGGAAAGAGAAAAGAAGTCCTGTTTCCACACAATGCTGACCCTGGGCATTTGAAAACCTAATGGAAATACTCCAGTGGTTATTATCTGTTTTGGAAGATCAAGACTTTAATAAACAGCCAGTAAGTGTGAGAGCACCTTTAGTGTCTGTATAATATCAACTTCTTGTAAAAGTAATCTATCTAGAAAGTGAGAAGATTCATTTGGAAACTTTGCCTGTTTTGATTTTCATCTTTAACATTGTAATAAGATTACTGGAATTTTAAACCTTAAGATGTTTCATCCTCAAAGCTTTCACAGAGGAAAGAAGGTGATGAATCAATAGTTTTAGGCAGAAGTCATTCATTGGTGTCAGCTCTGATTTTGCTTAGTTAATTTTATACTCTGACAATTACACAAATTAATCCACTACATTTACCAACAAAGCCTGACCAGATTTGTCTGGATTTGTCACGAACATTAAAATGTCATCAGTAAACCATGATAATTTAGACTGCTTGTGATTAACGATAATCCCTCCCATCTCCTATGAAACTCTAATAAGCAGAGCTAAAGGCTTGAAAGCTAAAATAAACAGCAGAGAAGTTGAGGGACTCTCCTGTTTTGTGTCCCCATTACTCTCCTCCCTTCCTGGAAATAAAAAAAAATCTGGAAATTTTTTTCAGAGTATTTTACTAAGCAAGAACTACAAATCAAGGTGACCTAAACATTTTAAATCCTCATTTTGCCAGGTCAGAAAGCTTTTCCTATATTTAAGGGAGAGTTACTGGAAGCAAAAGTCTAACTAGGTCCTTCAAGAATGCATCTTACCTTTAAAATGGAATATCCATTGCATACTCCTCTTATAGGAAAAGTACTATGCTTAAAGTCAAGAGCTGGGTTCAGGTCTTATTTCTGTCACTAATTGTATTATCTTGGACAAGTCATTTAACTTCTACATGCCTTTCCTAATAAGTTATGGATGCTGTTTGATTGGTGGAAAATTTTCCAAAATGGCAAAGTGAAAAAAAGCAAGATTTGGAGTCAGAGGATCTGAATTCTGATCACTGCTCTCCTATGTCTTATTTATGAGAACATGGGAAATCACTTTAACTCTTTGGACCTCTCATCTATAAAAGCAGGAGGATGGACAATATGACTTCTAAAGTCCTTTCTAGTTCTAAATATAGATTCACATAACTAAAACAAGCATATGGTAGAAACGGATGTTTGAAATGATGCTTCACAGGTTCATGGCTGTGTTCTTGGCACATCTTTGTCAGTTGTGGATAATTACTGAGTTTATCATTAGAAAGTAAAGGATGAGAATAGTCAGGTTTTCATTTTCTGTTTTCTGCTGACCTTGTTGCCAGGAACTCTCTGACTCTCTGATGTTAGAAACTACTCTTCTATTTCTGGTGATAGTGTTATATTTTCACTAATTAAAACCTTGTCTTGAATAATTAAATATGAAATTTAGCCCATTTTAGAGGACTTTATGTGAATTTATAATGAACTGAACATATGCAAAGAACCCACAGCCTATCCTATAAGAAATCAACAAAATTGGAGTATTGAGGTAAGAGGTACAATATAAGCAGAAATGCCTTGACAGATTTGATTATATATATGAAATTTAAAGTTCTAAGTAATGATCGGTAGTGTTAGTGTGAACCATATACACCCACAAATTTATCAAATATCTTAGTTTTAGCTGAAGGATTAGTGCTAAAAGATATAATTAGGGCATATGTTTGGGTTTCACAAACTGTCAGCAACAGACTACACTTCTATTTGAAACTTCTTTATTTTATCCACTGCATGGTAGAAAGTAAGATTTTCTGTATATCAATCTGAAAGACTTGGTTAATTATATCAGATTTGTCATCGTACTCCAAAGCTGCCATTTTGAGCACAGATACTTAGGATCCATCTTAGGCAACATAATCAGGTCTTTACTGATATATCTTTGGGGAAATCATCTTTTCACTTGGTCCAACAGGCTATTTATATGCTAGTATTTACTCAAAGCTATAATTCATGAGCTCTCTTGATATGTTTATTTTTACCAGCCAGACTGAAGACATATTATTTCAAACAAAGGACACTTAATCAAACATCATGTCAAAAAGTGGCAGGGGAAAAATTTCACCTATGCATATTTTGGAGTATTGTTTTTTGTCCTTCATTTTCACAATGTTTTGACATCTTAATGAGTTGGATTTAAGCAAAGCAGAGTTGTACAAAGTCATCAGCCTTACTCTGTCTTCCAGAGTCATCAAAATTCAATGACAAGACAAAAGTCAGGAGAACAGATGACCTGGCCATCTTTGATGTCTAGCCAAGCTCTAAGCACTTCACAGCACCTGCTTTAGTTGCCTTCCTTGCCATTGGAATACATTTTTCTCTACCACCCTTTCTGCCTACGGGAAAGTCTTCACATACTGAAATTCATTTATTGACAGGTTTAAAGCCCACTAGTCATCCTCAACCTGGTTTAGCCTATCTACCAAGACAGTTTACCTGGGATGTAGTCACTGGGCATGCTATAGCTTCTTGGACCCACAGATGAGCCCTGAAAAGGACTTGGCAAGCCCTCACATAAAAGCAATTAATATATGTTGGAGTATACTGTCCTCCAGATTACCATATCATCAGCTGTGAATTTACACAGTCCAAAAATATGCATGAAAAGGGAATATTAATGGAGGTCACACCCTTGAAGAATATATTTGGCCAAGGAACATGAACAAACTAGAAGCTTATATGACCAGGATAATTCACCCTTCTGAAATGCGGAGTGTGTTATGTTCTCTGGTTATATTCTCACATTGCTCTTTTCTGGCAATAATCTGTCTGCTCTCTTCTGGACATACGACCTCAGATGAAAATCTCTCCCTAGTACTCCTGGGTGTATCATCACTGTTGGGCACACCCCTACTGTTTGCTGCTAGGTGTGAGTTTATGAACTTCTCTCCATTATCAGCTTCTGAACTTCATTCTTTTAAATTCTACCACTTGCTGGCTACTTTGCCTTCCATCTATGATAGTTCAATAAGAACCTATGGGCAAAAAAGGTCCTGATAAGGACAGGCTGATAGATTTTTAGTTATAGCTAAAGCAATGATCCATCATACTCAGCTAAGGATAGAACAGAACAAAAACTAACTAGAGTGCTTTCAGACTGAATTATCAAAATAAACAAATGAATAAGAAAAAACCCTCCCTCAGTGACTGAATTGCAGTCCATTATTTCAGAAAACTATGTAATTTAGAAATAGATATTCTTTGTAGTGAATATCTGATTGCAGCAAAAGCAAACAAACAAAAAATGCATAAATAAAAAAACAAACAATTTCTACCATGGGACTGCATATTGGCCATTGACAACTATCCTGGCTTTCTACATTAATAATACTTAAGAGAAAATCCTCACTGTCTATAGTGTTTTAGTTTTAAAAGGATCCCATTAACAACACATAAAAAGGTTTGGTGTTGCATGTTAGCAAAAGAGCAAGAGGTGAGTATGCTCATAGTGCATATCTGTCCATTAGAGCAAAAAAACCACTTTGGGCAAAACCTACCTGGTAGTTTTAGCATGAATGCAAAAGAAAAAAAAATGTTTCCATTGGACTGTAATGTTTCCTGGCATGAAATACAGCTACTAATATGAAGCAACTAGATATCTGAAGTGTATCATTGCCATATGACCAATATAAATTATAAGATTTGATGCATTTTTAATGAAAGGGACCATTTAAATGTGTCTTTTCATTATCACAACAAAACAAAATCTAAAGCAGGAAAAGGCAAAGGATTGTCAAGATTTGTTGTACATTTTCAAATGTTGTAAGCATTTTGTAAGAAGTTCTGAAATTAAAATCTCATTCAGTATATCCAAAGTATTAATTTTCTGGGTAAAGATGGAAATATTCTATGTGTCTTAAAGAACCTAGACAATTGACTAAAATTTTCTCTTTTTGTCCAGATGTTTAGTAATATCTAATTTAAGGAGTTTTAGATAGGACAAATTTCAAAAGAATAAAAAATGGCAGATCAACCAGTCATTAAAATTATTTTTTCTTTAATAGGACATTGTTCATGTGTCTATATTGAAGTATACTTTCCTGAAGTAGGAAAAACACAGATAAAAAACTTTCAAGTCCAATCTTCCATTAAGATGGAATACTATCACCAGGGAATTTCCCCCACATATAGCAGCTAATATAACTTTTTTTTTAAAGGAAAGAAATGACATTTCAAATAATGTTTAAAAAATACATCTCACATTTTTACATCTTGCAAAAAAGGGAGAGAAAAAATAAAGCTAGTTTAGACTTGGGAAGAGTTTTTCAATTCCAAAAGACAAATTCTCAATTTCAAGCAGGGGATTTTAAAAAATGAGGTTTGCTTTATAGTCAGCATTAGAGAAACAATAGTCCTGCTAAAATATGCTCTGTTTAGACTCTTTTTGGAATTTTGTGTTCAATTCTGGGCATAGCATTTTAAACAGGGCATTAACAAATAGGAAGGCATCCAAAAACTGGAGTTCATTCAATAGAAGGTGACCAGGCACCTGGAGATCAGGACCTTTTAAAGAAAGTAGAGATGTCTACTTTGGAAAGGAGAAGATTTAGGGATGTGGTATGAATGCTACCTTTAAAGTGTTTCAAGGTCTGTCATGTAGAAAAATAATTGGACTTTTTATGCTTTGTTTCAGGAGGAAGAATTAGGAACAATGGATAGAGGTTTTAGAGAGACAGAATTAGATGGATATTAGGAAAATCTTTCCAACAAGTAGGGCTATCCAACCTTGAAATGGGCTTCATTAAGAGATGGTGAATTCTTTGTCACTGGGATTCATTAAGTCTAGTCTGGATGTTGTTTGTCCTTTGTTCTCAATGAGGACATCAGGAGGGTGACATCTTGACTTGCAAGTGAATTGGATTTAAGTGTTCAAAGTCAGAGTCATTTGGAATCCTGTGTCAAGACATAAATCAAGTTGATTGGTGTTGACCTTACTTGATGACTACTTATTGGAAGGATGCATAGAATGCATAGTTTAACTGAGGATATCTGTATTCCTTTCCATCTCCCTCCCTCTCTTTTTTCTTTTCAGTCTTGAAATCTGGACCTGGGGTGTTATACTAAAACACACCCACACCCACACCCACACACATCCTAAAGCCTACTATTTCTTTCTTCAAAATACCTCCATCACTTATTGAGGAGAAAATTGTGTGATTATCTGGCCACAATTTTTAAATGCAATCTTCTGATTTTGAGAATGTTTTGTACCCATTCCTTCTATGCAATCTAGAAATACATTGACCCACTTTTCAGAGATGTCTTTTGCCTTGCCACCTGTGAACTTCCTTCAGATAACATAATTCTTCCCCAGACGAAAAAGAAAGTTAATCAAAGAGCTCTCTGCTGGAATCTTGGGTTCGCTCTATACTATAGATGTTTGCCAGCCTTGTGGGGATTGGGTTACTTTCAAAGGAATCTGTATAGTGAAAGGAAAAACCCCACCAAAGTTAAAAGCCCCATCAGAAGGGAAGCCTACATAGAATTCTATACTAACCCATGGTCCTTGGAAGCCACTGGGAATATACTTGCTCATGTTCCTTAGTTGTCTTTAAAGAATGAACCAAGACTTACCAGGAGGAGTGTTAATACAAACTTCAAGGGTGAGCAATTTTCTCTCCTCTCAAAAGTAAGAAATGTACACTAGGAGAATAAATACCTAGGACTTGAAAAGCCTGGAGTCCAGTCTAACATAAAGAGCAAATTCTGTGAGTTAGGCTTTTTTGCAATCTTAGAGTCATCACAGACCTTGCATGTAAGATTTTCTTCTTGGGAGGAGGATGATAATATACAAATCCAGACCTCTCTGATGACAAGTGAGTTCTGAGGATTAAGGATAATGTTAGAAAAGTATCACATTCTGGAGATGAGATTTACTCCTTTGGTGGAAAATATCTGAGGCTTTTTTTTAATGGGCTTTTTAGAATAACATATTCAGCCTAAATTCTTCCCATATATTTTACAAATGCAATATATGCATCATTTATTATATTGTCTTCCAGCTATATTTGTATGAAAATAACATACTTGGGAGTTTTATTAACATTTATCAGCAACTTGATCATTGTCCAGGCATGGAAACCACCATTTAAAAAAATATCATGATGTTAGATTCCCTAATTTGACTTTCCCCTCTTGATTTAGAAGAATACGTAATATAAGAATTACAAAGATCACACTTGCATAATATTCAAAATGACATATATTTTGTTGCTTTTGTGACTGGAATACTCCAAATTTGGTCACAGACTTTTAATGCCTTTAAGGATATGATGTTTCTTTAGAACAATCACTTCTATAGAAAACATGGCTGGTTATTTTGTGATGCTCAATGATACTGCAAATACACAAAGGAAAATTATTGCTGAGTTAGATTTTCCCCTGACAATGAAAGTGGAAATACTTTAAAAACTGTTAACTGATTTTCAGAAGTTAGATGATATTTATTGTAGAAACTTAGAAGTAGTAAATGAGGGCGATTTAGAAATTTTCTCAGGCCAATTAGTACAATCACCTATGTAATTAGTGAAATTTACTAAATGTTGTGATATTATGATCAGTAGCAAATAGATTGGGATGAAATATTTTCCCATTGATAATCTGGAATAATTTTCAGTAGTATCCTTGTATCAGTAGTATCATGAGCTACCTGTGAGGATGGGTTAGATAATATGATTGGATTTAGATAAATTCCCATTGGGTATCCTAACAAATGGAACAGTCAATAAATGGATCTGATTTTTTGGTGAGATAGTGACTATCTTCTGAATAAGGAGTAGAGTGTCATTGAAGGAGGAAAAATGAATATTGAATCATAGGCTTATGCAGGATACTGAAGAGATAATTCACACATTGTAGAGGGGTGGATTTAGAACCATGGTAAAATGAAAAGGTCCTGGATTAGCCGAATAATTTTGATCAGTCTACATCAGGAAAATGATCATTCCTTTGTCTTAAAGTTCTTCAAGGAAGAAGATTCCACAAAATCTACAATTTTTTCTGATATTCATAACTTTTGAAGTCAGGAACCTCCTTCTAAAATCCAACCTAAATCTATCCTACTACAATTTAAATTTATTTGTTCTCATCTATCTCCAATGAAAGAATTTCTCCTTGCCCCTCACACAATTCTCTCTATTAATTTGGAAGCTATAACTGGGCTGTCTTTGAATTTTTCTGGGTTATAAAAAGAGGTTGTTAAAAAGGTCTCTCTAATCCGAAGCTTCAGGTATAGGAGTAGATGGCAGCAATATCTCCTTTGAGTAGAATGCTTTTGCTGCCTCCCATCATCTAGGGCTGTATACCCAAGTACCTATTTGCTGGAAAGAGGACAAAAGAGTTCTCTCCTTTTCTCTTTCCATTTTTCAAAAGAGCTGGGATTTCTCTGGCACCTGGAGACACAATGGTGATTTATGAGTGGGTGAGGGTTACTGACTTAATAACTCCCCTAATAAATAGTCATCTAGCATGTGAATTTTTAAATTCCCTTTCAAGTTGGTCTGGGACTTCAAGAAAGAGAAGAACTTCTTTGGGTGTCAGGTAGTCTTTCAAGGAGAGCAAGAGAAGCTGAAAAACCATTGCAGGTGTCTTCTGAAGCCACATGTGGCCTTGAGACTTGGCTCCCTGACTGCTTTTGAATACCAAGAGGAATGTTTTTTTTTTTTTTTTTTATCTCTCTTCAGTTCAATAATTGATGCAGATTTTCCTGCAGCTTCTCTTAGAATAACAAATCCCTGCAACTGAGGGCTTGAAAGGATTGTCATTGAAGATGCTCTATTTCATGGGCACCTATGGGATTGTCTTTAGAGCTTTCATCAGGACAGAGCTGAGAGGCTTCTTAGAAAACCAGGAGGAAATTGGGGAGTGACCTTTCCCAAAGAGCAGATACTGGGCTCTTCAAGCTTTTTGTCAAGCATTTTATTTATTATAAAAAGAAGGCAAAGAGTTGCTGTTAAACTTCAGAATGTTACTAATTGGAAGCAAGCTACCTGCTTATACTGGACAGGAGACTTTGTAGAATGCAGAGTTTTGTTTTATGCTTTGCTTTGTTTGTTGCATCATCAGGTTGATTTAAGTATAAAATTCCTAATGAAATCTAAGACAATTGTGCAGCTAGGTCAACTTCTCTCAGCATCCCATGTGTATCAAAGGAGCATTCAGGTTGTCCATTTGTTATCACCTGTTCTGGCCCAAATACTGGTTCATTTTTGTTTCATAGTCATACATATTGCTAATGTCTTTCTTTTTGCTTTTCTAAATATTTCTTGATTGGTGATATGTTGCAACCTGCTCACGTTCACTCACCATGGACTTCTTTATTGTCTTTTGGCTGTCCCATGATCAATTTTAATTTTTCCAACTTTTAATATTAAAATTTGGTAATTCATGACTCACTGTTATTTATCACTAGAACATATCATTGTTAAAAATGTTTCAGGAAACATCATAGGATAATTAATAAGACAATTTTCTGAAGAGTAATCTAGTCCATTCTTTTCCATTGTTTAATGTTCAGCTGAACTCAAGGTTCATCTTAGTATGTGTATGAGACCAGTGTATTAGTATACTAGTTTTGGGGGTAGGACATCCACCAGCAAATTATAGTTTGCAAATGATGCATTTTATCCAGAATACAGTCTTGATATACATTAAAAAAACAAGAATAAACTCTCTTTTCTTCCTCCCTCCTCTTCCCCATTCCTGCATGTGTTATAAGAGTTGTTGCTTGGAATGAAGCCATTTATTTTGGTACTTCCTGGGCTCACTTATCCATTATATTTATTTCAGTCTTGACCCACATGTTCCATTTAATAATCTTACTGCTTTTCCTTCTAGAAATTAGACAATACTTCTCTCTGTTGAACCCTTCACATCCTTTATGTTCTATGATACTCTCTGACCTTCCTGTCAGAAATGAAGTATAGGATAATATAATTTTTCCCTCTTATGCCTCTTATCTTAAGAATAACTTTACATGCTCATTGCTCACAAGCTCTGGATTCCATAAGTTAGGAAAAATAGATGTTATATGAAAATTTATTGTTTTAGAGAGTTTTAGATTTCTTCTTCTGCAAACATCCCTACTTGAATTAGAAGAACATTTTAAGGGATAAGTGATTTTGTCCTGTTTGTCCCTCTGACAAAACAAAGCATCAACTACAAGTTGGTCTCTCTGACTAAAGAGGAGATGATAGTTCCAGAAGGGTACATCATTATTCTATTTGAAAATGATAAAGAGGTCTTAGATAAGATGAAAGAAATGATGCAAAAAGCAGCCAGGAAGAAGAGATTCTGAGGAAGGAGAGAGAATTCAAAACTAGGATTAAAAGATGAGCTCGTGAAATGTGACAAGGGGAAGGAAAAAAAATCTGAATCATCCTCTGCAGGGCCTTCTCAAATCTATACCTATATTCATAGCACTTTGGGAGCTATTGCTCATACAAAACAACAACTTATGTGCTTCTATCCAAGGTTCCCTTTTATTAGACCAAATTATATGATACATAAATTCAAAGCAAAAGCATTTAAATAAACAAGATATAATGGCAAATATAAGGAAAGATCTACAACAGCATCCAATATATACAGGAGTACATAGTCCTAAAGATTCATATGCCATTGGTAGGTGAGAAAACATTTTGACCAGACGATTCATTCCTACAGTGGTGCCCCAGATGAAAAATTTTTTTGGCCTTTGAAGCTACTGTTTTGTGCTTCCAAATTCCCGCTCCCAGGATTTTTCTCCATTGGATCAGTTTTGGGAAATGCTTGATTTATTATTTTGGGGAGAATTCTGATATTGTCTGAATTATTTATAATTCCAGATTTTTCTTTTCTGAAATCAGTCAATTTGCTGTTACTCATACACACCATTCCAACTCCAATCTCCAAGCTTTTGCACTGGCTACCCTCATACTTGGAATGCCTTTTTTTCTTTCCCTATACCTCTTGTAATCTGACAACTTTTTGAAACCATGCTCAAATAGCACTTTCTGCAGACATCTTTTTCAGGAGACTTTGTGCTTATTCTGTATGTATTTTTGATTTACTTATTTATTTACATTTTGTTTCCTTATTAGAACAAGAGCTTCTTCTAGGCAGTTAAAATACTTTTGCCTTTCTTTTCCAGTGTATAATACAGAAACAATGCTTGTTAATTGACTGACTGGCAAGGTACAGCAGTCAAAAGTGAAGAAGGAATATCTAAAGTCTTAATGCTAATATATAGGTGGGGAGGAGAATGACCAGAATGATGACTGCAAGTGAAATTATGTCATGGAGGACTGGTCTGAGTGATGGAGAAGTTTAATGGGGAAAGCAACCTGACTTGGATTGTAGATTAGAAGGATGTATTCAAATCCAGGGTTTGCCCCTTACTTAGTGCATGTACTTAGACTGCTTTTCCCTCTGAATATGTTTCCTTTCTATACCATGTGGATAAGAATCCCTTGTGAATTCAAGGATCCTTGTGATGTATTATGGGGCTGCTGTAGCAGTCAGCAGAGACAACATTTTGAACATTAAAGAATGGCTGTTGGACCCACTTGGGCTAGATTTTACTTAACCCCTAAGAGTTTTTTTCTGCTCTGGACCCACATACTCAGTGCAGACCAGAATAATTCTTGAGGAGACTGACTCTTTGGAACAGAAAGTCTACCCTCTCTTTTTCACCTTCTTCAGCTCATTAAATAGTACCCTCACCATGTCATCTCAAGGACAAATGTCTTAAAATTTAGTATTAGGCTCATATTTAGTAAAGGAGGAGTATAAAGGGTCTCAATGTGCATGCATCATGATTCACTAAAAACAGTCAAATTAAAATCATGACATTTAAAAAGGTTCAAGAGACACAATTTCTGAGTTTAATAATGCCAGAATATTTATTAAGAAAAAGATGGTCAGTTGGCCATCTCTCTTTTAGACTAAAGACAATCATGATGGTAAGGCTCATGACTTATATGCTCATTGAAAAAGGGTGCTCCTAAGCATGGCAATCAACTCTCATTGCTTAATAATGGATGAATCCTAATTCATTAAATAATATAATTACTATTACAATGAGTAGCTATATTACAATGAGGGATTTGAATGAAGCACTTCAAAGAAAGACCATCCTGATATGCAGACTATGGCCAGTCTTGGGCAGTCTAGATGAAAGGATCTATTTCCTTCCAAGCTTGATTGAATGGCATCCCCCTTAAAATAGAGATTTCTACTAAGGTTAAGTGGGGGGTCAGATAGAAGGGGAGGTTAGCTCAACCTTCAGAGCCTGAGTTCTTGAAATGAGGATAATAGAAAAAGGGGAAATCTGAATTCACTTCAAATCATTAGTTATTAATAATGATTTCTCTCAGAAAAATTGCAAAGACCAATCCTCATCTCAGAGAACTGATGAAGAATACTTCCCTTCTCTTGATAGTGAGTCAGATGTTATGCCTGAGGAATAATGTATATGTTGTTAGAAAGTAATTTTCTGAAGTTGTTTTAATCATTTTTCCTTTTATTTCTAACACCAAGAACTAGACTATACATAGAATAATTGCTTTTTCTAGTCAGAAGACATATGGAATATTGTGTTCAATTTTGGGTGCACCATATATCAAAAAGATATTGACAAGATGGAGACTAAGTAGGAAAAACAGAATGAAGATCCTTGATTTTATATTTAACAATAATAATAGTAGTAGCATTAATTTTTATATAGCATTACATGTGCTAGGCACTGTGCTAATCACTTCATAAATTTCATTTCATTTGATTTTCGCAGCAACTCTGGGACATAAATATGTTGATTAGTCCTATTTTACAGTTGAGGAAACTGAGGCAAAGAGAAGTTAAAAGGGTTTTTCCCAAGGTCATACAGCTAGTAAGTGTCTGAGATCAGATTTGGACTCAGGTATTCCTCTTTTCTCCAGGCTAAGCACAATATCCACTGAACTATCTAGTTGTCAATCAAGGATTAGTTGAAGGAATTTGGGTGGGGGGTGTTTTTCCTGGAAATGAAAAAAATTTAGGAAGAAAGTAAAATATAACTTCTAGTATTTGAACAACTGTTAAATGGAAGTGGACTCATTTTTTTCTGTTTAGCTCCAGAGGACAGAACTAGGAAGCTTGGGCAGAAATAGCAAAAAGGGAAATTTAGATTTGATTTAAAGGAAGTCTCACACTGTAGAACTGCTGGTGAAAATGAATTTTCTAATGAAGAATTCAAGCTGATGGATTAGAGGATTGCTGATATAGAACTAGAAAGAAACCAGAAGCCACCCAGTACAATGGCCTCATTTTATAGGAAACTGAGGGTTAGGAAAGCTAAATGACTTGCCCAATGTCACACAAACAGTAAATATAAGAAGTGGGATATGAGCCCAGATTCTTTGATTCCTGATTCAATGTTCCTTCCACCAGACCATGCTGCCTCCTTGATTGCTTGGGTATGTTATAGAAATTAGACTAAATGATCTTTGAGGGCCTTTTCAACTTTGAGAGTCCATGATTTGATGAAGTGGGTTTCTACTTGAAAGAAGAGGGATAGAGAAAATAATGATCTCTTAAGACCCTTCCAAATCTTAAGTTTCTGAATTTTCAAATAGAAAAAGAAAAACTAGCTAGATTACAGGAAACATAACTAGGACAAAGCAGTAAAAATTTTGGGAAGCCCAAATAATATTTCATGCTCCTAAGAAATGAACTTGTGAATTTATAATCTCCTAGAATTTCTGATACATTAAGATGAATATAAATGTTTATTGATACCAAAAATATGAATTGAAATGAATATCCAATAAATGCTCATTTTAAATTATAATTAGAACAGTACATTCTCTGGTAGGATCTCTACGGTCACATAGAATTCTGAAAGATACAGAAAGGAAACTCTTGACAATAGGCAAAATGACCACAATATTCTATTATGAAACCATTAGTCAGATTCACTAGTAATTGGTTATTATAGTGACAATTATTTTTCACTGCAATACATTTCCAGGAAAAAAATAATTATCTTGAAAGAGAACTACTTAATTAGTCTGGATAGAGATATAACTTTCATTTTTACCAGGCATCTTGGTTTACAAAGTCAATTACATAAATGGAACAGAAATTCAGAATCCCAGGTTCATTAATGATGAAAAGTAGAATATGTTGGCATATCTTATAATACCTCCTTTGGCTAAAGTCTTAACAATATTATGTGTATTTGAATCCATGAATCTAAAACATGATTAAATTTTGAATCCACACTTAAAGACCAGGGTTACTTATTTTAGGAGGGATAATGACAGAATTTGTATTTTTATTCTTAAAAGAGCACTGAATAACATGATGCGGCCTCAAGTCTCATTTCTGTATTTATTAGTTGTGCAATCCTGACCAATGCACTTAAAATCTAAGCACATCATAAAATGCTATGTAAACACAAATATAAGATGCTACAATCTCTGAAGCTCAGTGGAGTAATGTAATTAATTGATCAACACATTTTAGAAGAGACTAGGGATACAAAGACAAAAATCAAATAGTACCTTGCCCTCAAAGAACTTATATTCTATTGCAAGAAAATCTCAAGTATATATAACATATATATGAAATAAATACATAAATGATAATAAAATAATTTTTTTTCTGTACAGTGAGGATTTTAGCAGATATGGGATAGATCAGAATGGGTCTCCTGTAGAAGAAACTACTTGGACTGTACCTTGAAGGAAACTAGAAATGCAAAGGGATGGATGTGACAAGGACATACATTCTAGGCATAGGGACAATCTGTAGAAAGGCAGTGAGTTGTGAGATGGAGCACTTTGTATGAGAAACAGCAAGAAGGCCATTTTGATAGCTTTATTCCATAGATTTTGATGTGTTGTATCATCGTCATTATCTTTAATGAAATTATTTATTGTTTCTATGTCCAGAGAAAGAACTGATAAACATTTGTACATAATGTTTTTCATATATATATTTGCGTATATATATGCAAGTTGTATATAATTTATAATTTCATATACAACCATTTTTTCTATTCTACTGTTATAAAATGCTTATTTTATTTCTTAAATTCAGAATAAAATAAATAAATTTTTTTAAAAAGAGAAGGTCAATTTGGTTGCACAGTCAGGATTATAAAGAGGAGAAATGTATAATAAGTTTACACAGGTAGGCAAGAGTAGGGCTTCTTAAAACTTTTTCTACTCACAATCCCTTTTCATCTGAGAAATTTTCACATGATCCTGTGTATATAAATATATAAAATAGATACAGAAATAAAACATTTACTGATAATAAATCATAATTTTGTGACCCTTACACTGGTTTATAAAGAGGAGTAATGTAAAATAAGTTTAGGCAAGTAGGCTAAAGAAGGGATTCTTAAATTTTTCTACTTGCAATCCCTTTTTAAATGAGAAATTTTGCATAATATATATATAAAAGGGATACACAAATCATACATTTACTGAAAATGAATCATAATTTTGTGAGCCTTACATTTGTCTCCATATGAGGTCATGACTAAGAAGTTTTGGGCTAAAGCAAAACTGTGAAGGGCTTTAACACCAAAAATAAGAGTTTGTATTTAACCCTACTGGAAATGAGGAACCACAGAATGGATAGTGGATGGAGGCCTGGCCTCAGTATAATGAATACTTCTAGTCCAACCCCTAATGAATATTTGTCACTTCATAAATTGATGTCTCTGATAAATCTCTGAGACTGTACGTGAGTGATGACTTGCCAATCTGCACTGATGGAAGAACGTTCTACAATGGAATTTCCAACAAACTTGAAATCATAGATCTGGATTCTTCTGCAAATAAATGAAGTCTATATAAGCTATCTCCAAAGTCTTAATGCAGGTTTAGGATTTCATAAATTCAAAAATATCATTGCTGCAAATGTACAAAAATATTTGAAAGGTTAATTATTTGCATTTAAAAATATTGATAAATTTCTTACTAAAATTCAACATCACCATCATCTTGTGCTATATTGCTCTATTAATTTTTAAAATTTTGCTAAAACTCTCATTGGTAGCTGCTCAGTGATTTGAATTGTATTTGTAATCCTCCTTTTAAGATTACCCAAAGAAAAAGATATACACGGCAATTTTGCTGTGATTTTTTGGAAAAAACGTGTAATGGAAATAAATCATGTGATCAAGCCTTTTCTACTGGCCCAACAGTCTGAGAAAGTGGCATCTAGAAAATGTCACAATGCAATGAATAATGACAAAATGCCCCATTTTATAAAAATAAAATGAAAAAAACTGTTATTAAAACTTCTCAAAGTTATATGTATAAATATATTTATTATATATATTATACATGCATGTAATATAATATATAACACATATATCATAATATAATATACATAATACATATTATATATAAGTACATTTTCAATTTTTTTTGCAGGTTTGTAGTGTTTATATTTTTCTAAGCTATCAAAGCTTAAGATAACACTTAGACTTTTGGGATAGTCTATATAGCAGGACCAATTCTATGAAATTTCAACTGTCTCATCTGTAAATATCAGGTTAATGAAATTTGTGCAGCTTAACTCCCATGGTTGCTTAAAGAAGGCAATAGAGATGTGTTAAACTTGCAGCTTTGTGGCCTGCAAAACTGTGTTCCAGATTAAGAAGTAATTGGGAAATAGTTAACAAAATAAATAAAAATATAATAGAATATCATTTCAAAATGTGATTTTCTGCATCAATATGTACTCTCTTGAATCTGGTACCAGTGGAATAAGTGCAGTGCAAGTGCCAGCTAATTTTCTCCTGAATATATTCTGTGTCCTGGGTTCCAAGACCTTTGGATCTTGTTGTGGAACAGAAACCACCAGGATGCCCTGGGTTCCAGACTCATTGTTCTCCCCTGAATCATGTCATTTGGGATCTTGCATGGCAACATCAGAGAAGAGAGATAGAAAGGAAAACCCTGGACCATAAAAATCCAAGCAATTGCAAACTTCTTGGACTCTGAGTTGCTATTTGCTGGTCCCCTCTCTCTCATACACTGCACTGCTACTTGCACAAAGCCTGATTTGATGTGACCAGCATGCATACTCTTACTGGCCTATTCTGGGCGCTGGAGCTTATATTGGGTGCACAGTTCTGACTGATTGCCTCCACATTGTGCCTGTTGCTAATGGGAGTTTATCAATTCTCATGCTAAGAAAAGGAATGCAAACTTCTGCCTGTGTGAGGCAATAGTGACATCCAATGACACAATCGGTCATTCCAAGGACTATATTCTCTCATCATCATTTGGGGTCCAATAGATATCTATATACATATGATTTCCTTATTATACATTCATTTTCTTCTCCTGTTATTTAAATGTGGCAGCTGTAACTAATTTGGATATCAACCACCTGCTGTGTTCTGCACATCTCTATTAAAACATTATTCTACAATCTGGAATATATCTAAAAATATTCAGAAATGAATATATCATAATTAACCTGTCATATACAATGACAGACTCAAAGAAATCAAAATGAAAGCAAATGGAATGGATTGTGTGGCGGAAGCATCAAGATTTGTTTCAAATCATAAGTATATCCTCGAAGGGTTGGTTAGAGACAGGATGACAAAGCAGAAAACCAGGAAGTAACTTTTTTTTTGCATTAATACTTCTCACAACAATTCATGGTACACAAGTCATGCAAAGGAGTTACTTCTAAATCAATGTTAGTTCCCCTCAGATGCTTAAAACACCAGAATCTTTTTTATTGTTAATGGAAGAATATTAGTAAAGATATATTATGCTTTTATTCTGCCATTTTACATCTCATTGATTCAACCAACCAATGGCCATTCAATCAACAATTAGTCAATTAATCAATAAGCCAACCAATTAGTCAATCAACAACCCAAACTGACCTAGTCAAATGAATAATAACCCTCAAACTGACAAATAACCAATAAACTAGGGGTATTAATTGTAGCAATTGGAATAAGAATCCATGAATTTAACTATGCTCAAAAAGTTATCAAACTGTGCATATCCTTTGAGCCAGTTTCTATTGGGCTTATATCTCAAAGAGATCTTAAAGGAAGGAAAGGGCCCCACATGTGCAAGAATGTTTGTGGCAGCCCTTTTTGTAGTGGCTAGAAACTGGAAACTGAAGGGATGCCCATCAATTGGAGAGTGGCTGAATAAATTATGGTGTATGAATGTCATGGAATATTATTGTTCTGTAAGAAACAACCAGCAGGATGTTTTCAGAGAGGCCTGGAGAGACTTGCATGAACCGATGCTGAGTGAAATGAGCAGAACCTGGAGAGAATTGTACATGGCAACAACAAGATTATACGATGATCAATTCTGAAGGACATGGTTCTCTTCAACAATGACGTTTCAAACCAGTTCCAATTGTTCAGTGATGAAGAAAGCCATATACACCTAGAGAGAGGGATGTGGGATCTGAGTGTGAACCACAACATAGCATTCTCACTCTCTCTGTTGTTGTTTGATTGCATTTTGTTTTCCTTCCCAGGTTTTTTTTCCATTCTTGAGCCAATTTTTCCTATGCAGCAAGATAACTGTATAGATATGTATACATATATTGGATTTAACATATATTTTAACATATTTAACATATATTGGACTGCCTGTCATCTAGGGGAGAGGGTGGGGGGAAGGAGAGGATAATTTGGAACAGAAAGCTTTGCAAGGGTCAATGTTGAAAAATTACTCATGCATATGTTTTGTAAATAAAAAATAAAAAAGAGAAAAAAAAAGAGTTCATGAATTTAAAGAATTTAAAAATGGAAAAAAAATTTGGTTAAGTTCTCTTACCAGTTTTAATTCTTTCATGTGGTAGCAACTTTCTCTCTAAAGGAGTGATTCTTTAGTAACCCAAATATCTGCATTAGGAAGGAACAAAGAAATCCATGTATCTAAAAGAAATATATCAATGGATGTTTGTTGAGATAGGAATAGGATGATGTACACCTCCATATCTACATCCAGATTGGGATAATAATGTGTCAGTTCCCCAGAAGATGATGACATGGCAGCTCCATGTAATTCCTGTTATAGGAGACACTGAGGCTGATCAGATCACTTGAGCTAAGGAGTTCTGTGTTTCAATAGAATTAAAAATAGATAAGTTATCTGCATTTTATCTGGCACCAATATTGTGATGCTCCCAAAGTGGTGAGGCTACCATGCTGCCTAAGGAGGGGCAAACAGACCTGGTTGAAGAAACAGGTTAGTATAGGGAAAGCAGAATTATCAGGATCTGGAGTCCTGATTAGCAGTAGGACTTGCCCATAAATAGTTGTTGTAGTTCCAATTTAGGTGAGATAGGAATACCCACTCTTAAAAAAAAAGGAAAGGAAAAAAAAGAAGGATAGGATATATACCAAATGACATAAAATTTCTCTGTGTTACACATTATACATTATATAATAGAACTATTTTTAAAACAAATATACTATTACTTATGAATCTGAATGATTGTCCCATGAGGACATCACCTTTGGTGATCATACACTTATTCCAGTGATCCAGTTATTTCTCACAAAATGCTTGGAGCTCCTATTTGGAACAGGTTTCAGAGTCACAAGAAAAAGTTAATCTCATCATTTATAGTAACATCTCTCTTCTGAGCCCAAATGACATTGTTCAGTTTAATCCCCAATTTTATTTCCCAAAGTGATCTTTAATTCCAATATGGCCAAATAGCACGGGGCAAATTTATAGTTTCTGAAGAAGAGAAGGGAAAAGAAGAAGGGAGATGTGACAAGAAATTGGAGTTCTCCTTCAGATCTCGCAGTCAACCATTGAAAGTAGTTAATGTTTGGAAGAGATCTAAACCTGTTTCAAACATAGCAGGGTAAGAAAGCAGATAGAATTATATGAAACAAAAATAATAATAAGTTCAGGAAGCAAATATTAAATTTAATTTGAGCCTCAGAACAATAAAAGATAAGCATTTTGCCCATTTCACAGATGATGAAACTAAAGTTCAGGAAAATTAAATTACTTTGTCCAGATTCAAGACACAAATCAGGCCTTCCCTGATTTCCAAGTCTTACACTTTTTTCTGCTATATCATACTGTTTTGGTTAAACAGCTCTACAGAGAGTTTTCAGAACTCATCAAGTTGCAATTCAATTGCACCTACAGTTTGCCCTATCTTTACCCTTTCCCATCCTCATAATCTCTATGCCCTTGTTCTTTTACCCATAAGGCTAGGTTAAAAGAACCCAAATACCTATTACAGAAAAACTCTTGAATTTCTCCCCAGTAATACACAATGCTATGAAAACCTAATAAAAAGGGACTTGAAATGAAAGGCAGAGTAAATTAAACTTCTTTTGAATCTGCTGCCTAATTTTCCTTAGGATGGCCTTGATTTCTTTTAGGCTTTTAATTTCCGGGGCTGAGATTGACTAGAAAAATGTGACTAGAAATTTTAAACATAAAAACAGAATTTTGATTCTTTCCCCAACCTCACCATTACCCAATTAACTTTTCAGAAAGATAGACAATGGATTGAATGACAGATGAAAGCAAGAGGATGGGTACATAAAGACTTCTGGAATGGTGTCCAAGGAGGGATCTTCAAGCTCCAGGTTGGTCACTTATTCACTGTGGGAGGTGCCATGTTGCTTCATTTCCATCTTGGTTAAAAGAACAGACTGAAGCAGATGGCCTTCCACCTCTAATCTGTGATTCTATGAATTGCTCAACCCTAAATGATGGAATAAGTGTTATTTTCACTTATTCAATATCTCTGATCCTCAAAATCAGACTGTGACATGCTTAGTGATTTTTGTCCCCTGGCTTTGATTAAACTTTCTTGCTTGGCTGGTGAGGCCAAAAAAAGACCTCAGAGAACTTTGATTTGTTTTCCTAAGTACAGTACCCTGATTCCCCAGTAGAATTTGAGAAACTAGTCCCTTGTCTTTACAGGTTGGCAGGGATAATAATCCCAGAGCAAAGGAGGATATGTAACTTAGTGTTGGGTGAGAAATTTTTTTTTCTTTTTTCTTTTGCTTTCATAATAGATAAGAGAAATAGAAATTTGATTTATCAAAAAACAAAACAACAAAACCCAGTCCCAAAGTGTTCTGTTTTTCAATTTCTGAGGCTCACAGAAAACCAGAAGCAAGAAATCTGACAATAAACCTTTATAATTTAAAGGAAAACAGGATGCACAAAGTATGTAATGAAATAATGCAGCCTGGCATTATTAAGCAGTCTAGAACAATTGATTACATGCCGTACTCAGGAGACTGATTCCAGGCAGCTCCACACATGGGTCTGCATGAATAAATAACTGACATTTAGACAACATCTTAAAGCTTGCAAATTGCTTTATAGCCATTTTCGTACTTGAGTATCATGATAAGCTTGCTGTATGAGTATTATCCCTTTTATAGACGAAAAACAGATTCAGAGAAGTGAGTTGACTTGTTCAGGGTCACTCAGCTAACAAGTTTCAGAAGTGAAATTTGCACTCATATTTTCCTGAAGCTAAATCTAAAACTCTGGCTGTTTCTCCCTATCTTGCCCCTCTAATATCTTTGACACTAGCAAAAAGACTTTGAGGAAGCAATGAGTACATGAAAACAATTGGGTCTTTATTTCAGGTAAATTTGCATATTTTAAAATTTTAAAAAAAGAATGGGGAGACCCTTTCAAGTTAGTCTTCAACAGGGGT
>JAJPUD010001741.1:206733-315303 GCA_023553655.1 Myrmecobius fasciatus | reverse complement strand
GGAATCAAAGCAAGTCCCAATGACACAAAAGGAAACTCAGAAAGAAGAGATGACAGCTTCCAAAAAGGAAACCAACAGCTGTGGGAACTTTTCAATCAGCTGGAAGTCTAAGCCAATCAGACAGCAAAAATTAGGTCAATAGATTCCACTATTTAACAGGTGTAGATCTTTTAGGGTAAGAACCTTTGATGGATTTGGTATATTGACATCAGCTGGAGAACTGTCTCTAGACTTTAATTTGAAAGGTGGTCATTAAAATGTCTTCAATGGATTGATCTCACTGAAATCCATGTTGATAGCTAATTGGTGAATGTGGCCAGTATTCATGCCTTAGTTTGGTTTCCTTCTGTTTCTGAAAAAGTAGCTGCAGCAGCAATTGTGGGATGAAAAAAGCAACACAGAACATTTACTTTGGTGATCTGTTATATCCCTTTCTTCATATGTTTACTGGGGGCAACAGAACTATAACCAGAATGGGGTCACTGGTTCTTTGACTAAATGATGAAATTTAGAGTTTGCCAAAAGCACTGTCCTGGGTCTACTTCCTTTTTTCTCCTGCAACATCCTGGATGACCTCCCACAACTCAATTTCCTTTCTCCTTGCCTCAGATGCAAAAATTTTCTAGTTTAAGCTTCAGGAGGTAGCACTAATTATGAGAAAAAGAACCTCCAAAATGGCTTTCAAGTTGGAGAAAATTGCTGTTACTTGTCATGACTTTTCTCTCAGGTTAAAAAAAAAGCACATGGAAAAGAAAAATCCTCCATCTTCCCTTTTCTCCATCTTTCAAAAATTATCTTTCTGAAATCAAAGGGGGGAAAAGCCATTTTATCCAACGTAATTTAATACTGAAAAGTTACTTTCCACAATTTCCTTATATTTCAGAGAAGTCACATTTTTTTCCATTCTTCATTTTTTCCTTCTTCCCTTTATTCTTTATGCTAAATTTAAATATATTCCTTGAGAATATGATAAGACTAGTCAAAAAATACAAAAAGTACAAAAATACTAGCAATCACTAACTTTCAAGTAAATCACGGGAGATTAATTTTATCTTTCTACAAAAAGATGAAATAGGGTGTGAAATGGGCAATTTAAATATTTGTGGGATTGAGGATCCCTCCCTTTCCTTATAGTTTTAAAGCAATTGGAAAGGTAGAAAAAAGAAATGGGAACGTTTGTTCTCCCTTACTCTCCTCTTAGGCAGATACTCTCTCCTTTAAAAGGTTTACACAGACAGTATAATGAACGCCTAACCCATCTGTCAAAGGACATATTTCAGCATTTATGAATGACTGGCATCTGTAGAAATGACTTAAGCACATTATTACCTTGCAGGGCTTTTAAACAAAGAGCTCACCTGCTCTTTGGGTATTATCTGATCTGGGAAAATAGACTGGTATATAGAGTTCCAAAGAAAACTCTTCCCTGTTTCTTTTACTTTGGGGCTCAAAGAAGAGCAAGGTCAGCATCAAACATTTATTTCCTTTGCTCTCAAACTCAGCTTTTGCATATAAACAATCTCATGTTTCCAGTGTTGGGTGAAGACTCCTTTTTCTGAGGAAGAGTAATCTGGATTCCAAAAGAGATTTAAAGAAAGGAAACATATTTATATGTACAAAAATATTTACAGCAGATCTTTTCTGAGGGGAAAGAACTGGAAATCGATGGGATACCCATCAGTTGGGGACTGGCTGAACAATTTATTATATGTGATTATGATGGAATAATATAGTGTTAAAAGAAATGAATGATGAGAGATGCTCTCAGAAAGATTTGGAAGGACTTCCATGAGTTGATGCAAAAAGAAGTGTATGGTGTACAAAAGCAGCAATGCAGGGTGAGTAAAACTAATCCATGCATGACCATCCTGGGAGTTTTTAGTCCTTATACATGGAAATGTACTAAGTGTTGGAGATACAAAGGCAGATATGAAACAGTACTTGTCCTTAAGGGTCTTACATTGTACAGCTTTGATAAAACATTTACTAGAAGGAACCAATGAACCAATTTCTGGTGTGAGAGAAGGGTTCACAAAAGAGCTATACCTTCATAGTAGACAAGGATTCTGAGTCACACCTGAGAAGAAAGCACATAATAGACAGAATAGACAGCCTTTGCAAAGGCAAGGGAATAGTTGAGTTCTAGGAATAAGAAGGAAGGAAATGAACATTTATTAAGGACCTACTATGTGCCAAAAACTGTGCTAAGTTCTTTACAAGTATCATCTCATTTGATTCTTACAACGCAGGGAGGTAGATCTATTATTATACCTACTAACTGAAGCAAAGGTTAAGTCACTTGCTCAGGAACACACAGCAGCCCAGCAAGTTCCTTATGCTGGATTTGAATTCATGTGTAATTGAGTTTGCTTCTCTAAGATTAATTAATAACTGGTAATAAAGATGCCTTCAGTGTTTACCTCCTTTCACCTTGTGATTTTTGGAAGAACCCTTAGGGACTTCTCCTGCTTGCCCATAGCAGGTCTCCTTTAAAATAGGAAAACTGAGAACTCTTTGAAAGGTACAGAGCTCATTTAACTATAGTAATGGTTCCATTCAATCCCATGTGGCAGAAACTTGGTTTTTGGTTTTTGCATGTTTTAATCTGTTCTAGCACCCAGTTCATTTCTTGTTATATCATAATCCAAGTTTAAAAATCTGTAAGGATTATATCCCAATAGTTGCAAAGTTGCTGAAGATTTGAAGCTTTGAGCTGGTGTGCTAGGAATACTTTCCAAGTCTTCCTTGGATTTGTCTAGAGTTGGATAGAATTGTTTAAAGTAGTTTCTGGCTAATGGGCCAAGTTGACCCTTATGTATGCTTTCCCTTGAGGATATTGCATGCAAAATAATCCACCTTCATTATGGCCTGTGCTGAAAAAGTGGTTCTGGTAGCGAAGGATGCAATGCTGTATCGTTATATATCATAAAAATTAGAGCTAGAGAAAAAGGCTCAATAGGTCATTCAGCCTCTCCCCTGCCAGGACAGGACTGTTCCCTGCCAAGTTTTCTTTAATGTTTCGTTCAGTCTGACTTTAAATGACCCTAGTAATGGACTCTTGGCTTTTCCCCTTGAGATTCCAGTTGGCGGTGAAACGGGCTTTGTTGTTAGCAAATTCCTCCTCTGTGTTCAGACAATTTTTTTCCTTTGCTCACTTTTATCTCATTACTGTCTTTATTTTGCCAGTGACATGCACCTGGAATACCTCTCTCTCCCCCCTTCATGTTTACACTTTACTGAGTTTTATAACTGTTTTTCACATGCCTCTTAGTCATTGTTTGGCTTCTATATGTTTTCCACGAGCCTTTTAAATTTCCTTCTCTTCCTCACACATCTTTGTAGCTCTCCTTGGGATTCTGACTTTCTTCGATCAACCCTTTTCAGGTCCATAAGTGTCTGCCACGCCATATTTCACATGAGATGATGTCTCCTCAGAGCCATCTAGAGAGGGTGATTCTCTCCTAGTTCTGTGACTGATGCTTTTGTGTATATAGCCTAAGATTGTATTGCTTTTCTTGCTGCCACATAAAACTGAGAAAAAGAGAAAGACTGGATCTGATATAATGCATGGGGGTACAAAGTAACAATCTGTTGGACAAGAAGGAAGCAGTCGACTGGTGTGGCTAGTGATTGTGTGTGGACTCTGGGTCATTATTCTTTTCAGAGCTTTTCTTAAGGCTAGACTGAATTTTGAAGAAAGTTTGAAGAAATAGATATTTTCTCCACTCCTCTATCGTACCTTCTTTTGATAAAAAGGAAACCTAAAGATGGCCTGAGAATAAGGAAATGAACAACCTAACATTTATGTCTTCTCTTTCATGAAATGAGGGAGTAATGTAATAATGGAAAATACCCACTTTTCTGAAGATTTCCAGGTTGCCTCAAATTTTGGGAAAACTCCCTGAAAGAATCAATGAGAAATACACAGAAAAGAGAGAATAAAAAAGTTACCTGTGTGTTACTATATTACTATAGAGATTAGAAATTACTATAGATTTTACTGTATTACTGTAGATAGTACTGTATATAATACTATAGATTTTACTATATTACTATAGATATTAGATTACTGTAGATATTAGAAACAATAACTTTTATTACATAATGCTTTAACATTTAGAAAATACTCTTCTTATATGATTTAATTTGCTCCTGATAATAGGCTTGTGAGGTGGATGCATTTTGTTATTTTATTTTTATGAATGAGGAAACTGAGGTTTGAGCATTTAGTCCTTGTCACTTAACTCTTATTAAATTACCCATGTTCCAAAGTAATCCCAATAGACTTTGGGTAGAAAATGCCATCTGCATCCAGATAAAGAACTATGAAGATTGAATGTAAATCAGCACATACTATGTTTACTTCTTTTTTCTGGTTTTTTTTTCCTTCTCCCATGGTTTTTCCCTTTTGTTCTGAATTTTTCCCCAACATGATTCATAAAGCAATGTATATTAAAATAAATAAATAAATAAATTTTGAAAAACGAATTAGCTGTGTGACTCTCAGGGTCACACTAGTAAGTACCAGAGGTGAGACTTGAACTCAGGTCTTCATGATTATGTTTAAGCATGATATACTACAAAGATTTAATTTGGAGTCATCCCATCCAGGTTCAAGCCACAAATCAATTATTTAATGATAATGTCATATTAAGTGAGTTTTTTCACTTCTCTGAGCTGCATCAGTTTTCCTTTTTTGTGGAAAAAAAGGTAATAGCATTTATATTACCAGTATTAAAGGGTTTTTTCCTGAGGATCAAATTAGATAATGCATGGAAAGTGTTATATAATTGTGAACTGCTGTTGTTATTATTTATACTCATCAAATTCTCTTGACTAGTGTGTCAGGGTTTTTTTTTTTGTATTTGTTTTTTTTTCTTTTTGCTGATGCAAAAGTGAGCTGCTATATTAAATATCTTTGTATATATAATCCCTTTTCCTTTTTCTAGGAATGATATGTTTGCGTTAAAGGATATATACTTTTTGTTAATGCTTTGCATCAATTCCAAATTGATTTTCAGAATGGTTGTCTCCATTCGCAAGCCCACCAATTGCTTCCATCAATGTGCCTATTTTCTTATGAGTTTTTCTTTATATTTTCAATGAGATAATAAGGGACATGAGGGAAATAAAATAGACTGGATACATTTTCCTTTCAGATTACTGGACATTTTCAGATTCCTGGATATGTGGTTGAGGGGTTAATTTATATTTCTCTACTGCCATCAGCTCAATGCCCATTCTGGTGTGCTCTTGTTGTTACCAACTGCCAGTAATTATACCCCAATTCTATTTAATTATTTAAAATATGCTTTTGCAAAGGAATATTTATTTCAAAGATATAGCAAGTTTAGAAGTTATAAACATTTCTCTCCCTTTCCTCCCATTACCACTCCTGATACTTTGGGGTATACTCTTTCTTATACCACTTTTGTCCTTGGGGAGAGTCTAGAAACACAGTTTCTACATAGCATTATCCCTACTAGATTCACTTCCAAATTTGGTATAGCTGCTGCATGAGTTCTTGTGTAAACTACCTCTGAGATGGGTTCCTTAGGTCATTTTTAAGGCTTTGATGCTAAGCTGGGTACTAAAGGTCCCTTGGGAATTTAGAAGTCAATTTGGCAGAAAATGAGTTATCCCAGTAACTTACACTGTATACTACAAATAGTTCCAAATATATGTGATAAAAGATAACTTAAAAATATAGAGTAATGAAAGATGTATCCTTTAAAACTATGGATCATGGGGCAGCTAGGTGATGCAGTGGATAGAGCACCAGCCCTGAAGTCAGGAGGACCTGAGTTCAAATCTGGTCTCAGACACTTCCTAGCTGTGTGATCCTGGGCAAGTCACTTAACCCCAATTGCCTCAGCAAAAACAAACAAACAAACAAACAAAACACTATGGATCATAGCTTCAAGGACCACAGAATCCACTGAGTTCAACTTGCTTCTTTTAGAGATGAGATGTGAAGTTAATTAAAAAGGTCACTCACAAAGCTAGTAAATATTTGAAGTAAGATTTGAGACCGTCCTAACTTCAAAGACAATTCTCTCTCCAATATAGTCTATCATTCCACCTATAACTATGAAAATAATTCACAACAAGAAAAAGGATAGAGAAAATTACAAAAGATGAAGTGTCTTCTTTTAATTAAGGGATACCAAGAAACTTTTATTTATAATAATAGTTAGCATTTATATATCACTTTAAGATTTGCAAAGAACTTTACACACCTCATTTGGTTCTCACAACAACTCTGTGAGGCAGATGCTATTATTATCTTTTTACAAGTGAGGAAACTGAGACTGAGAGAAGTTCACCCAGATATGTTTGAGGTAGAATTTAAAGTGAGGAATTTCTTATTCTAAGTCAAAAACTCTATACGCTGTACCACCTACACGGTTTACATGAATAATATTCATGCAACTAGAATCAAAAAGAGATATCATCAAATTGGAAGTAATCTTTGAATATAGTTTTGAAAATGTCTTTCAAGCAAAATCTAAGATGACCTGACTCAGTTTTATAAGGCTAAGACCCTTTCCTCTGTAGATAAGTGCTCAAAGGCTATAAACAATTTCCCAAAAGTGGAAATGTAGACCATCAATTCTTATATAAAAACGTTCCAAATTATCAATAAGCTTTTGAAGAATCAGCTGACATCCATAAAAGTAGTAAGTGTGATTTAATGATTTGATATTATCAATGTTAGAGAGATTGTAGAAAAAGAAGTACCCTAATCTATTATTTGTGGATTTAAAACCTTCAATTGCTTATGAAAAGCATAGCTAGTGTGTAATGATGGGGCTTTATCTTGGTGCTGCCATCTGGAAAGGCCCCTTTCTGTGGTAACTAGTACTCCTACCTTATCGTGCCATGTAGTGGTTCAGTTGTTTATAGACTCCCATTTATGCCTCATTACTGCATTTGCTTCTCTTATGAGACCTACCCTTTTCTCAGTAGCCAGAATTCCTAAAGAATGGGCTATCTTTCCAAGCACAATTGCACCAGTGATCAGATGCTATTATTATCTTTTTGTAAATGAGGAAACTGAGACTGAGAGAGGTTCCCCAGATTATGTTTTCTTTACATCACCATCACCACACCATTTCTTTAAACAACTAAATATACCCAATGTGTAAGAATCCATAATTATATCTCTGACAGTAATTGCTCTACCATGGAGGATAGACAGAATGTTAAAAAATAATATAAGCTATTTTGCCATGTTGTTGCTTTATGTGAAATGAGTAACTTTATATAAAATGTAACTTTATATGAAATGAGCAGAACATGAGGAAAATGGGAAGCTTTTTGTATATTCTTCAAAGAAATTACCCCCCCCACACACACAAAACATACAGTTTGCACTGTCCTTGAAAGTAGAAGACAGAGACTTTCTCTTTAGGAACTATTTGTCTTTGGGAATGAGCCTCTAAGAGAAAGAGAAGAAATCATAAAAACTGATGATGTGAAAATTTATTTTAGAAGTGGGAAAATGTTTGCACTTTTAGAGGGAAACTTTAATTTCACCATTTATGGAAAGTCAAGTATTTTTTAATTGAGTTTACAACTTTTCTTTGCCTTTTAAAAATTTGTTTTGGTGTTTTGTAAAGGCAGCTTTATTAAGCCAGAGAGAGCCTGGCATGCCAGAATTAGACTCAATATATACCAAAATCAAGGAATTTAATTGGATTAGAAATTCAATTTAAATACTCTCTGAGCTCTGTTTTGCTTTTTACTTTGGAACCAACACAATTTATAATTAAAGGATCATAGACATAGAGCCAAAAATTCCCTCAGAAGAGATCTAGTACAATCCTTAATTTTACAGATGAGGAAACTGAGGACAGCAGATGGGCAGTTCAGGAAGTACATGTGTTAAAATTCTTCTGAAATATACTTATGAAAATGAGAAATTTGTGTTCTCACTTAGATCTTGAGATTCTGCAAATCCAAGAAACTCCTTCAAAACTTAACACTTATTCATTAAACAAAATAAAGAGACCCAGTTAGCTTCCCTGGAGAAAAATTGAAGACCTCTATGGTTTGAGTTCCTCACCTATCTGAAATTAACAAGGGAATTGATGGTTGCTATGACACCTTTCACATCCTGCCAGGTACTCCAGAGCTTTCACTCATTAGGACCACTGTGTAGGATCTTGTCACCATTTCCCTAATATAATAGTTTTATATTTCTATTTTTAACTAGAGGACAATTTTCTTCCAGGAAGAACATTTGTCTCCTCATTCACATCTCTTTTCTGTTTTCAGCCCTTTCAAAATATATGAAGTTATGGTGAGACCTTAGTTGTAGGTTTTCCCCTCCTTTCTGTCATTTTGCCCGTGATCTGCCAAATTCAGTGAAAAATTTGGGTTTATTAAATGCACAAGGCTTTCCCAGTATTTATCACAGATGTAAATGAACAGTCTGTAGAACAGCCTGTTTGGGGGAATGACGCTGATGATCATGTTGCCATAGTGATAACGGAACATACAGGTCCATGAGGCAGGAGCTTTAGTAATTCAGCAGCTTGAAACTTAATCAGTGAGCGGCGACTTCTCCCCCATATTTCAATATCACTTCAGCAAATTGAATTCTAAGTCAGTTGTCAGTCCAATGTATTCCCTGCGGTTTCCCCTCTGCAAAAATTGCCTCTTTATTCTATACACTGATGATCAGAGAGTAATTGAAATCTGCAGCTGTTTGTCATGCTATTTATACAACTTTGCCTTGTAGCCAGCAACCTTGGTGGGGTGTGCTCTGCAGGTAACAATTAGATCTGGAAACCTTTTTTTCCCTCTGGGTTGAACAACTGAAGGATTGTTTTCACACAAAAAAATTTTATTTTAGGTACTTTATATGATTTGCCTGTGTGTATTTGGTGAGGGGCAGGGTGAAAAATAGGGTAAATTGTATGGGGTTTTGAAGGGGGAAGTTCAGCCAAGGTTCAATAGTGGTTTCTAATTAAGGAAGGACCAATTTTGCATTGTGTGTGTGTGTGTGTGTTTTTTCAAATTGCCCAGAGAACTGGTGTAATAAGGGAAAAGTATTTGTTCTTTGGGGATCTTTTCCTTTTGATTTTCTAATAATCTGCTCTCCTGCTAGGAGAAACTATGGCAATGGTGCTACAGCTCTGGGGTAGAACAGCTAATGTACTATTCATAATGTACTATTTCATATCTTAGCACTTTCCATTTTTCCCAGTGAAGTTCCTCATTGTCAAGTCTTCCCACAGTTCTTTGGAGTGGAGGACTCCATTTAAATCATTCCAAGAGTTCTCTTAAGTATGAGCTCTAAGTGAATTACCACTGAAGTCTTACTATGGAACCTTTGGATATGAAGGAGTTTCAATTCTTCTATTTCCCCTTTGTCATCCACTAGAGGAAAGTAAGAAGCTACCATAACTTTCCTTTCTCAATGAAAAGGCAAAAAATTAGTAATGGGTAGACAAGGCAGGATTGATTTTTAAAACTGATATGGCTAGAGAAAATCTTTAAAGTCTCAATGTGCTGACTCAGATGGAGCTTTTCTAAGACTTTGTCTTTGTCTTTTTCCAAATCCCTATGAAACCCCACCAAAGCAGACCCTATTTTTTCCTCCACCATTAAATGAAACTGCCATTGGTCACTGGCTTTTCCTAAGCTATCACCCCCAGCTGTGTATATTCTTTTCTTTTCTTCACTCACTTTCTCCCCCACATTCTCACTGTGTTGGTATTTGGAAACTGGTATTGTTTGAGGGGATTTTGTACAATTTAAAAGTTATTTTCATGTGGTCTTGAGGTCAGCAGCAAAAACAGCCTTTCTGAATGCCTATTGAGGGTAGAATACAAACACAGGCAGGGTGCCACAGATAGAGTTAATAGAGTGCTAATAAATATGGGCAATCGATACTGCCCATCCAATGCATAACTGAAAACTGCATTTCATATTTTGTTTCTAAGTATTACTCCTCATATTTTGCTGGAAAAGTTTTTCAGAAACTTGGTGCAGTTCTCACATGGGCAGATTTTGCATTCTGTTCAAATACTTTGCAAAATGATATTGCCTGTCTGCAATCAATGACCCAAAATTGTTTAGAAGAAGTCTGCAGAAGAGAAAATTGGCACATATTGGATGATTGGTGAATTTTTGGTAGTTAATGATACCAAGGTCCCAAATCCAAAATTGCTTGACATTTAGCTAGCCTTTTTTTTTCTCCAAAGGCTTTATTGTCCCTTTCTCACTGTTGATACTGAAGATCAAGTCTTGATGTAACAAATTCTAAAAGATTAACCAAATTCTTGGTTGCATGGAATGTTATTTTGTAATAAGTAGACATCTGGCTTTCCTTCTTTTGTTGCAGAGTTATTGGAATAGGATTTGCAGTAACTACATTTGCTATAAAAAAGGATTTATACCTATTTAACAACTGGGCATTTTCCAGGGACCCATGGGCTGGCACAGACTAGCTCAGAAGTTGTATACTGGTAGGGGAGTATGAGAGGCTAAAGGGATGTCTAACAGTGAATAGGTGACATAGTGGAAAGATTATTGCCTTTGGAATCAGAGTATCTGTATTCAAATATCACCTTTTATATTAAATAGCTATCTACTATCTATCTATCTATCTATAATAGTATCAGAAATCTCTTATACTCAAATCAATAAAAATGAGGGGGCAGACTGGATAGCCTATGATTCTTCCTAGCATCTGTCAAAAGACTATAGGAAGATCTGAAAGTGGAACCCTGCTTTAAGAAAGAGGGAAGGTATTTAAGATATGAGATGATCAATATGGAAAAATATTTTATGTGATTGTAAGTATATAGCCCATGTCAAATTCCTTACTCTTTTAGGAAGAGAGGAGGGATGGAAAGAGGATAAAAACTTTTAACTCAAAACTTTGTAAAAATTAATGTTAAAAATTCACTTTACATATAATTGGAAAAATAAAATACTATTAAAAAACATGAGTTGACACAGGGGGAAACAGTAAATAGAAATAGAACTTGGCTATATATCATTTAATTTTTTTTCTTTTTATCAGGAAAATTTTTTTCATTTCCATTGAAAAATCTAGGTTTTGATCCTATGACATTTTACCGGCAATCCTCAAGAGTATCTTGGATTCTGGGAATGTGGGTTTTAATTGAGATGGGGTTCAGAGAAAAGGATGGCACATTCTACTTATCTAGATGAATCTCAAGGGTTTTTAGGGATCCCCTGTGGGAAGGCATTAGAATTGTTCCTTGGTTTTCCAGATATTTTAATTGGTTTGAGAAAAATCTAAAGGTTCCTGGATGAACCACTTTGGCATACCTGAGTAAGTCCTATGTGCTTTTCTTCCTTCATAGGTTCTATGTCGACTTGCATATATCAAATAATTAGGATATTATAACACCTTTCTGTATTGAGGCTGAGACAAAAGTTCCTTTAGGACAAGGTCCTTATGTTAGCTAAATTTGTACTTTTTGCACACAGTAGGTATTTAATCATGTTCTGTTGATGCAGTTTCTTTTAGATTCCAAGCCAAGAAGTTCCCTGCTCTTCATGGTTCTCAGAAGTCCTTTGTTCTACAACTTAATTTGCATTTACTAGCAATGGACATTAATGTGGAGGCTATATTTCTTCAATTTCCTCACTGGCTTCTAAGCTTATGATCCCAAATTATTTCCTAGAAATTTATGAGGTGGGTGCCAGCATTATTATTCTAATTTTTCAGATGAGAAAACTGAGGTTCATATATAGATAGGTAATAGATAGATAGTAAAAGCTGCATTAAGCTAAGCACTGGGGATACAAATGCAAGCAGGTCAAAAGCTTCCATTGTAATGGGGAGAGATGATGGATAAAGAGAAGTTAAAGAGGGAGGGTATACAATGGCATGATGTGGATCCCTGGGAAGTGAGATACCTTGCCCATTGTAACACAGCCAGAGTAGAGGGAGGATTTGATTTGAACTCAGGTCTTAATGAATGGAACGCTAACACTTCCATGTGCAATTTCACACTATCTCAATTTGTTCCTTTGTAAAATTTTTCAAGTTACTGCATGGATATATTTATTTTCTATTGTTAATTAGAGGAGGAGTTTGTTTAAGTAGGGACTAGTTTTTGTTCCCTCCAGGAGCAACCAGGGCAATCCTCAATACAATTTAATCATTTTGTGAGTAATGATAATTGACAATCATAGACTTGGGGTTGCTGGAGCTGGGCTTGGCTACTGGCTGTGTATGAAAGCTATAGGATGCCACAGCAAAGGACAGCACCAAAAATTTGCTGTCTGTTCCCTACCAATTTGGGGAATGGGCATCTAGAAGCCAGAGGCATTGCTAGAAGTGTCTTTATGGGCATTTGAGTTTCTGTAATGGTAAAATGGGTTGTTAGGTGACTCAGTGGATAGAATGCTGGATCTGGAATCAGGAAGACTTAACTACTTGAATTCAAATCTCTTCTCAAATACTAACTAGCTGAGTATAATTTGCCTCAGTTTGCCTCAGTTCTTCATATGTAAAATGAGCTTAAGAAGGAAATGATAAGCTATTCCATTATTTTTGCCAAGAAAACCTCAAATAGGATTATGAAGAGTCAGCCATGACTGAACAATAATAAAGTCAACAGCAGTGGGTAAAGCTAAATTCTCACTGAGCAATTTATTTAAAGATATAAAGATAGCTAGAGTGGAAGAAAATAGATGATCAGAAAACCATAGTTTTGTTGTCAGGGCACTCACACTTAGTAGTTGCATAATAATTCTGGGAGCTATTCTTAACATCCCTTGAAGTATTCTGTCTTTAAATAGTTCAATACCTGGCTCACAGTTTTTCTCTCTTTCACAATCTTTATTTTTACTTAGGACTTCAATCTTCATGTTGATGTTTCCTTAAGTACCCTTGCTTCTTTGTTTATAGACCTCAACTTCGATGATTTGCATCTTTATTCCACTTCAGTCACACTCAGGGACACTTATACCTTTAGACTGTTACCTATAAGAGTTCCCCTCCTATTATCCATAATTCTGGTATTTATCTAAATACCACCTCCTATTATTCCATCTCTTCCAGGACTTCACCTCTTGTAAATCTGGTCTCTGTCCCCACTGAAATGTCCACTCATTTAATTTCTTCCTGCTTTTCTGGACATCATTTCTGCTGTAACCTCATCTGCTCTCCTCAAAATCTTGCTCCAATAGTTAATTAGCTAAATTTTATATCATCCTCTGCCTCTGAACCTTTTCTTCTTAACCTTTTCCAAGCACCCATCCCAGATTACTTCCACCATTTTACCTTCTCTTCACCATCCTTGACGCTGAAGGCAGATGAATGCAGAGGAATGGAGTCTCATCAGTCAGAAGATTGCTATAGCATCTCAACTGGCAAATCACTTAACCCTGCTTACCTCAGTTTACTCATCTGTAAAATGAACTGGAAATGGAAATGGCAAACCACTTTAGCATCTCTACCAAGAAAACCCCTAATAGGGTCAAGAAGAGTCAGACATGACTGAAAAATGACTGACAATAAAAGGATCACTTAAAAGTCTCAGATTATATTTGAATTGTCACCAAAAGGAAGCCAGGAATTCTATGAGGGGTGTGTGTGTGTGTGTGTGTGTGTGTGTGTGTGTGTGCATGCACATGGGTTTTGGTGAATTCCAGACAAAGGATACTATGAAGTCTTGCTGCATCCCAATTTTTTTCATTTCTTTTATTCTTTCCTGATTGACTCTGTTTTAATTCCTTCAGCATCTGTTCAAATCTCCTCTTCTCCTCTCAAGTATTGGTTCCTTTCTCTCCTGTCTCTTTTGGTGGATTATTTCTCTGATTATTAGGTCACCTTAATTTTCAATCTCTCATTTATTGGCTTTTGTTTTCTACTGACTACAGACATACACAGCCTTCCCCATGATTAAAAAAAAACAAACAAACCCATAAACATTCTACTATCCTGTTTATCTCTCTTGTTTTTTACAACCACAGTCCTAGAAAAAGCTGTCTGCACTCATTCTGACTATGTTCTCCCCTGCCACTTGATTCTTAACCACTTGCAGCTTGGTTTCCAACTTTACCGCTCAACTGAAACTTCCCTATTTGCAAAATCCATTTGCCATTTTTTGGTTAGTATCCTTTATAACACCACCAAAACATTTGACACTGTTGGTTACTCCATCCTTTAAGACATCCTCTTTTCACATTTCTGCCTTTTCTTTCCCTTGTTCTCTCTTTACTTGTTTGACTGCTTCTTCCCAGTGTACCTTGCAGGATCATTACCATTGTCTTATCACTTATTTATGGGTACATTTCAAGGCTCAGAACTTGAGACCCTTGCTTCTTTCTTCCTTTCCCCTTCTTTGTCCCCTTCCCTCTCTCCTTTCACTTCTCTCCTCTCTTCTCCTCTTTTTTCTTCTCATCTATAGATGTCAAAAGTTCAACTACTAAATCTATGCTGACAATTCCTAGATGCAATTTTTCCTCTATTGAAACTAATCTGAAGTAAGTACTGATAAAAGTACTCCCTGAGGCAAGCAGGGAAGGACACTACTGGGGATCAGTTTATCCTTAGTGTCCCACTCTCTGTGGAGGTCCTGGATAGTCCCACTTTGCTATATCCAGTTAGATATCCAAGTTATATCAACCCCCTGAGGTTGAATTTCTTTTATAAATCTGTCCATGGCTCACAACATCTTTGCTAAATCCCTTTCCAAGTTAGCCCATCATGGCATTCTGCCTCGTGGTGTCTTGAACTGGATGTTTTGAAGGCATCTCAAACTCAACACATTTAAAACAGAATTATATTTGCCAGAAATTCTTCTCTTTTATCTCTGTCAACTTCCCTATTTCCATTGAAAGCGGCTCATCCTTCCAATTATTAAGGTTCATACACTTGCAATAATTTTTAATAAAAATGAGATGAGTCTTCTTGTGGTCTCACACAAGAAATTCCATCTTTTCTGTTTCCAAGCCCTTGCACTATTGATCCTTTGAATCTGGATTATTTTTCCTTTTCTCCTCTGTGTCACAGAATCCTTTACTCAATTGTACCTTTTACATGAAGCCCTTTCTGATGTTCCAATTACTAGTGCTCTTCTTTTCTAAATTACTATCCTAAGATTCTTAGGAACAACCTATATATATATAGAAACAACCTATATGTAGGAATATATAGGAGCAATCTAGATATAGATATATGCAGAAGCAACCTATATATAGAATAAATAGAAAATAAATATAAGGTTTTTTAAGCTTTAGAAACTGTATTAAGACTATACATTTATCTATACATGCATTGAGTTTCCCTAAAGGAATCTAAGTTCCCTGAGAGCAGGGACTACTTCATTGTTGGTCTTTATATCCCCAGTACCTGGCACATAATAGGTGTTTAACAAATACATATTGATTGTTGGACATTTCTCCCTCCTTTTTCTCTCATTCAAGCAATTTGAAGTTTCCACCATTTCCTTTTCCTTGTTTTTTCCTCCTCTCCCCCTTCCTGTTAAATATCACTCTAGTTCAAGCCTTCATTCCCTCATTGCCTCTAGCTGAGATTATTGGTAAAATCTTCTAACTGGAAATTTCATTAGCCACATGTCATCTGGACCATTAACCAAATCCTGGAGAACCCTTTCCTGCCTGGAACTCCCATACTGGGGCCCCAGTTTGCATTTCACTTTACTCCCCAGTAGTCATGCATCCATCTCCTTCTCTCCTAACCCTGTTCCCCATCCCTCCTTTCTATTCCACTTTTGGTTTCTCTGTTCTTCTACTTCTAAAACAATAATAAAATCAACTCTTTCCTAGCTCCTGGGGGGAAAAGTGTGTCATTCTACTCTGTTGTGACTCCCCTTACTATCCCTGTAATTTTTGAAGCCAGAATATCCCTCCTTGAAAACCACTCTCCTCTAGCTGTTGTCTCCCCTATTAGAATACAAATTTCTTGAGGGCAAGAATTGTCTTGATTTTGTTTTTAGCACATGATGTACTTAATAAATAGTTTTTTTTATTCATTCATTCATGCATTCTCACCCCTTTCCATTCTCACCTTCCCAACAGTTCCCAATCATCCTAAAGCAAAGGTCTGATGATGTCATCCCTAATGCTTCAGTGGCTTGCTCTTGCTCTTAGAATAAATAAAGGTGAAATGAATGTTTTTGCAATCCCTCACACATGAAATTCCATTTTTTTCTATTTCCACGCCCTTACACTATTGATCCCCTGAATCTGGAATATTTTTGCTTTTCATCTTCTGTTTGGCATTTGAACCCCTTCTCAATTTAGGTTCAGCCTCTCCTTTCCAGGTTTATTAGTTTTTTCATCTCTTCTGATTTCTAGTGGCCAACATGTTGTATGTAATAATGATATGTTTGGGGTACACCACCAAATGATGAGATTGAAATAGGAACCAAATATTGGGATTTGGTCATGGGATGAATTCATAATGACCATTCTCTTTACCAAAAGGTAGATTAATTTTGAGAAGAGGTTACAGATAAAATGAAGAAGTAAAATAAACACCAGGAGTGATAAATATGAAATGGAATTGGGAGAGCATATAGTTAAGAGCCCATGAAACATGGGGTGTGTGTGTGAATGGGATAAGGAGAAAGAAGACATCATAAGTATGAAGGAGGGGTTAGGGGAAAGATACCACAAGGCAGAATGCCATGATGGGCTAACCTAAAAAGGGGTTCAGCAAAGATGTTGTGAGCCATGGACAGATTTATAAAGAAAATTCAAGCTCAGAGGTTTGACATAATTTGGATATCTGACTGGATACAGCAAGGTGGGGCTTCCTAGAACCTCCACTGAAGGTGGGATTTTAAGGGTGAGCTGATCCCCATCAGTGCCTTTCCCTGCTTGCTCCGGGAGTAATTTTATCAGTATTTACTTCAGACTCTCTCTGCAAACTCAGAACCTCATTAATAATGTTCCATCTTACTTCCTATGTCATTGTTCAGGTTGTCCCCCATTCTGGGAATGTATTGCCTATATAGTTCTGCTTTGTTGAATCTCTAATGTCCCTGAAAACTCAGTTCAAATGCCACCCCCCCTACCTATTCTGATCATCAGTTGCTACTGATCTCCTACTGAAATTACTATAGGCATATTTGCCATTTAATTATCTATGTACATGTTGTTTCTCCTCAAAAATGCAAGCTCCTCAAGGGCAGGAACTTTTTCTTTTTATATCTGTTTGTTAGTATCTATCATGACACATAGTAGACTCTTTTTTGGGGAGAGAGAAGACAATTTAAGTTCTATGACTTGCCTAGCATCACACAGATAATGTCAAATTACTCTAGAAGTCAATAGTAGTCTCTTAAATTGGATAACAGACTCAGTTACATGGGCAGCTAGGTGGTACAGGAGTTAGTGTCTTGGATCTGGACTCAGGAATCCTGCCTCGGTCATTTGGATGATCCTGAGAAAGTCACTTAATTTCTCTTTGCCTCAATTTCCTCATTTATAAAAAGAGAATAATAATAGTACCTACCTCCAAAGAGTTATTGTGAGGATCAAATGAAATAACATCCCTAAAGTGCTTTGCAACCCTTAAAGTGTTATGTAAATGCTAGCTATGATATTTCTTTAATTGAATTGATTTTAAATATCCATTAAATAGAATTGAAACCTAGAAAGGTGTAATAGAAAGAATGATGGCTTTGGAGATAGAAGAAGCGTGGATTAAGATCTCATTTGGCACCTACTGGTTCTCTTTCAAGTTTCTGAGCCTCAGTTTGTATCTATGAAATGCACTTAATAATTTCCACTTTTGTTAGAGATGGATGAAATAATGTACAGTATATGCTTTGTGAATTTAAAAAGTACTAGATAAATGTCATCTGATATTTTAAAAGCTGGTAGACTTCAAGGGAACATGGATTATTTGGCAGGACAAAGGAAGAAAAAAGGTACAACCAGTAAATGTGTCCTTTTCAGTAAAACTATGGACCATGCCCATGGCCCCAGAGTGAGAAGCAACCATATTTGTGATTAAAATGTGGAGCTGGGTGCTTCTCCTGAATCATGCACACATGCAATCATTCATTTACCTACTTTGCCACAGCTCCCATGGGATAAGTAAAAGGGCACTTGGTTGAGAATTGGCAGAATTGGAGTTGAAATTCTGGCAATTGCATTTCATAGTTGTCTGACCTTGAGCCTTTATCTGTAACATTGGTATCATAGCAATAGTAGCCATTTTATAGGTTTGTTTTGAAGAAAGTCCAGAGTTAATGTGAATTGTATCTAATCACTGGGTATTGTGATTCTCAAGGTGCATATGAAAACACTTTGTTATGGTCTAAAATAGTAATTGGCCAAGAGCAATTTGTGGTCTCACTTGACTTGATTTGATTTGTGGCTGATTTGAGTATAAGTGCTGCCTTTAAAGTACAGTTCAGATACCAGTAAGTCAACCAGTCAATAAACATTTATGAAATATGAGATACTAGGGATATGTAAGAAACAAAATCTCTTACTAAGAACTCCACAGACTCACTGATAAGGGCAGGAAAGATTTATTTTACATTTTTGCAAGAATGGGTGCTTAGGTGAGTAAAACACTCTTTTGAAACTCCAAAGCCAGCATTTTATTTCCTATCCTGAAACATAAGATCTTCCCTTGATTCCTCATTAATTGGATGTTACAGAAGTTACACGACATGAATCTCCACCCCTCATTACATAGCCACTGGTCCTTGCTCCCAAAGGAGCTTCCATTCTAGGAGGGGGAAGGTAATACAAGGGCTGAGGGCAGAGAATAAAATATTCTTTTCAAATCTCACCCCTGATCAGACCCTGAATCAGGCTACCACCCTGGATTACAAAAGTCAGTCCCTACCCCCAAGCAGTTTATAGTCTTTTGGGGGAAGATAATATCCATCCTTGATTATTCCTTTATGTCCTTATGAGTTTCAATTTTCTAATTTGTTTCATTTTTCCAATTTAATTTTCATAACTGTGGAAAACAAATGTCCATCCATTTCTCATGGATACATTTATGAAATGTTAGATACTAGGGATATAGAGAAAGGCAAAAGGACATCCTTGCTCTTAGGAGCTCACAATATAATGGAGGAGACAACATATTAACAATTATGTACAAACAATTTATATTTATAGAATGAATTAAAGATAATTAATAGAGGAAAGGCACCAGTGTCAAGGAGAATTGGGAAAGGATTCCTGTAGAACATGAGATTTATCTTACCCAGAACTTCACTGACTTCACTTACTCCAGGAAAGATTTATTTTACATTCTTGCAAGAATGGGTGCTTAGGTGAGTAGACACATCTTTGAAACTCCAAAGGCAGAATTTTATTTTCATCCTGAAGCACAAGTCCCTTCTATGATTCCTCATTAATTGGATGTTACAGAAATCAGACATCATGAATCTCTACCCTTTATTACATAGCCAGTCACTGTTCCCAATGAGCTTAAATTCTAGAAAGGGGAGGGAAGAAGGGTGAGTAGATATTATTAGATAAATCCAAATCTCAGGCTACCACCCTTCATTACTAGAGTTAGTCTCTGTTCCCAAGGAGCTTTCATTCTTCTGGGGGAAGATAATCTTCACCCTTGATTATTCCTTGATGTCCTTGTGGGTTTCAGTTTTCTAATTTAAGTTTCATTTCTCCAATTTAATTCTCATAACTGGAAAACAAATGCCCATCCATTTCTCACAATCTCCCCCTTTCTAATAATTTGGTTTCCACATCCTTTTCAAACTCCTCAGATTTGGCAAATTTTTACATCCTACTTCATAAAAGTCTGTTAAGCTCTGCACAGATCTCCTTACATAGGATGGATAATCCCCGGATTTTCTGCTAATTCTTCTGAAGGGATTGTACTGGAGTGAAACTCCAATTGTAACACATGTTCCTCCTCTTCCTGCCAATAACCTTTCTAGAGTTATTCTATTTTCTTATGCCATTCTGCTAGTGTCATCTAATTGTTCTGCTATTCCCTTCATTGCTTCTCTGATGTAACTTATTCAGTAATATTTAAATAAATATTTAACTCTGGTGAGTACCAGAGTAGGAATGACCCAAATCCAGAACTACATTTCTAGCCTTGAATTCACCAATTATTGTCCTTGACTTAATTCTTCCAGTCATACTTTCTTCCTTGAATGCCAGGGTAAAAGGAATAGCCAATTGGATCAGTGCACAGGTGCCCTTTCTGTTCAGGTTGGAGAGCACTGCCTCCACAAAACAAGGTTTGTTTGGGGTATGCTTATTCAAGAAATTGCCAAAGCTACTCTCAGTTACTTTCTAGACTCAGGTACATACCATTAATATCCCTTGATTTTGAATCTTTCACCCTGTCTTGAGAGGCAATCTGATTGATCTCCAGAGATAAAGGACTAGTATAAAGCATTGCAATTCTTCCCAAGAACATTATTTTGGGAACAGGAGGAAGTCACTCTCATGTTTTTCCATACCCAAAGGTATGGAAAAGTATTACAGAATACTTTATCAATTCTACCCAAACTTTGATGTCTATCATTTGTTTTAAGTATTAACTTGATTCCAAATTTTCTTAAGAGATCTATACCTATTACATGTATAAACAACTTACTCTATGATCTGCATTTTCTAAATGTCTAGCCCTTGTAGAAAATCAAACATTATTCCAAATTGTATTAGGACACAATTGTACCTACTTGTCAAGGGTAGTCAAGCCTCTACAATTCTATAATTTGTCAAGCATCATACAAATAGTAATCTGATGTCCCCATCCTAAGCCCCAAATATTATTGCAGCAAGGCAATAGCATCAATCCTACATAACCTTTCCCTTTCACAGGATTGATAAACTCCTTATAGAGAACTCTCTCAGACATTGGGTAGTTTGGGGTCCATTCACCAACTAGTTCCAGCTCCTTCCCAAACAAATGGGGCCCAAAGTCTTTTGGAGTATGGGATGATGATCTCATCTTCTGAAACTACTTCTTGCTGAGTATGGGCATTGAACTGGGTCATCCTACATGGTCCCATTTGGAAGGAGTTGAGCTTATTGAAGATCCAGGGGGTTGTCATACCCCTGAAGCTGGTCAATGAAGCTGTCTAGTGTTGGTCATTTGAAGATGAAATATTCAAAGCCTAGAAAAAAACAAACCTAAGAGAACGAGAGAGAGAGAGAGAGAGAGAGAGAGAGAGAGAGAGAGAGAGCGCAATTATAAAGAGCAGAACCCTCATGCTTGGGAGGTGTGATTATATCTTTCCTGAAGATTCTGTAAATAGTCAAATTCGGTAAAAAAAAACAAAAACAAAAACTATACAAATGTTATTCCCACATTAGTAAGAAATTTAAATAAAAGTGACTTTCCCATTGTTGCAACAAAATATTCCATAAGTTACATCCCTCTAAGAAAACTTGAGTGTACTAAAATCCCCTTCTTTAAACCTTATAAAAGATATTTCAGCTTTAGTTTCAATAATCAATAAAATAACAAATCCCACAGACAGTTGTATCAATTGTGATTTTTTACATTTACATAAGATACTTTAAAAACCTTATTACATACAGACATATACATCTAGCAACAGATAGATGACTAAGTCAAATTACTCATTTACCTGATTATAAAATATAATGATTACATATTTTCAGGTCGAAAACAGCAAGATATTAGATACTTGAACTGTGGTAACAGCTTCTATTGACCATACTCTGATTATAAAAATTTGCTATAGAAGGAAAAAGCAGGGGACGTGATTATAACAACATCAATACTGATCCTTTGGGGCTTCAGTCTGAAGACATATGTCACAGCTGACAACCAATCATATAGTAACAATCCCACTTTATATCCAACTCAGTCCTCAAATGGTGGATTACTAACTTAATGATTCATCAGATAATCATCCCCAAATTCAAGACTCAAAAAAATAAGTTATAATCCGAAGAGATTTCATCTCAATAGCAAGTTTTAAAATCAAGTTTTAAATCTTAAACTATCTATATTCCATGTGCTTGTAGAGAAAGAAAGCTGTAGATCATATTCACTTAACAATGAAACCATGATGCACTTAGTAAATATTAGATTGCTAAATGGGCTTTGAAATAACCATTTTCACAGAATTTGCAATTAACTAGAAATCTAGCAAACTTCTCTTAGAAGTTCCTTGCATTGCTAAGCAGTAGAACTTTTGATATAGCATCATAAATGACATTGCCTTAAAACAACCACAGACTTTAAAAAAACAACAACCAAATATTCAGTTATTAACACCATGTAAATGTAAGCTATTCCTTTAAACAATAGAGGCAATTAATGTTAAAAATAATTTCATTTAACTAGCAGGGATGATGGTGGCAGAAGTTGCAGTGAGAAGGTTTATTTTTTCACTTCTAAAGAGCAGCCACATACAATGAGGGAAAGGTAGACTAAGCCTTCACCTTTCCAAGCCAACATATCAGGCGAAAAACTAGTATACAATTTTCAATCCCAAATTTCAGATTAACTACCAAAAATCCCAATCAAAAACCTTCAGAAACCTAAAGATGAAGAAACTGGAATTCTATATCCAGAATCAAATTTTTTCCAAATCTGGCAAGTTCACAAACCAGGGGAATGGTCCCCCAGAGCAGGGGCTGAGTTTAGCTCCATGGTCCCACCCTTTGGGGAGTTGGTCCAGTTTAAATCAAACTCCTGAGACCCTTTGCAGAGGGTCTCATCCTGCCATGATCTGCCAGAAATCCCAGTCATGTCCCAGAGATTAAATCCTCCCCATACAATCTACCTATGGGCTATTCCATGGCTAACTCCTTCCTTTGGGTCAGCCCACCACAGCATTTCACCTGGGGGTGTCTTTCCTCTTTTCCCCTTTTCCCCTGCCATGTAATGTCTCTCCCAACTCCACCATACTTCCCGACACCACTTCTCCTTACAACTAACTCTCTTTGGATGCTAAGTCCCTTTCAAGATTTAGTCTGCCAGCTAAAAGCATGCATAAACCTGATGGGGTGTTTCCTTTCTCCTGGCAAATGACAAGTTCCACTAAGGAACTTGCCCCTTCCATTATTAATCATTAAACCCCTTTCTATGCTCTCCCATTCTATTTCATATTTACCTTTGCTGGTGTCTATTACATTCCTCCATTTTGCCTGCAACCTCTTCCCTAAATAAATCTACCTTTTGCCCAAAAGAATGGCCACTATGAATTCTTCACATGACTGAACCCCTTCTTAGGTTTCAATATTACAACAATAACTTAATTAGCATTTTCACAGTTTTCATAAGTGATAGCCAAATACATATAACATAGCCTATAACAAAAATATATAGGAATTGCATGTAATTTACAGCAAGGTTTCCAATTTTAATATACACACCAATTGAAAAAAAGGTTATTTTAAAAATCAATACTTTAGCTTGTGAGATTCCAACTGGATCTTTTATTCAAACTATCAGTTGCTTTTGCAAATCAGTCTTGTCCCTTATTTTTTTTTTAATTTTAAGATTCACAAAACTTGTGAATAAAACTTGTACATAATATCCAACAGAGCTGACTATTTTTTTTTTTTTTGGCTGAGGCAATTGGGGTTAAGTGACTTGCCCTGGGTCATACAGCTAGGAAATGTTAACTCAGGTCCTCCTGGCTTCAGGGCTGGTGCTCTATCCACTACAGCAACTAGCTGCCCAGAGCTAACTAAATTTTAAAGCATAGCTCATAATTTTTACAAATTATTCAATATACAATTTAAAAACAATATATTTCATCTAATTAGGAGATACAAATATGTGAATTTTAAGTAAGTTACCATAGATCTTCGTTTTAATAACCATTTTTTTAAACTTAAAATCAAATCAATTACAGATTTAAACTTCAGGTAGCAATATTACAATATTAATGCATGCATATTTCTAAAACCTTATTCCCAAATGCATCAATTGAAAATAATTCTATCACATACTTACAAATATTAAATTTAAACACAGTAATTTAGGTCACTTTTTTTTTTTTGGAGAAAACTCCTCTTTCCCCCTCAAAAAACCCACTTTTTTAGATTCCCTGAAAACTTTGAAATAAACAATGAGACCTGAGATGGAGACACAGGCCCTGAGAGCAAAATGGCAATAACTCCTATCTCCCCCCCAAATTTTGTACTCTTCCCTAAACCCATGTGCATTGCTCATAGTGGGAAGGGGGAAAATTTTGTAAGTGTAAAATGGATTTCCCTAGATTTTCCCAAGTCAATTGGAAGTAGACCACACCCTTGTATAGAATCCAGAGTCCCCTGAGAAGAGTTTTGGGACTCTGGGAGTTGGGGAACGTAGTGATCTATCTAGAGAGAAACTGAGGTTGACTTCAGAGCATGAGGTTTTTGAGGAATCTATCTTTCTTTGGAGAGATTGGACTGGATATAAGTCCATATGCAGTGGCCCTGGTCATTTTCAGTCTCCTCTAGGGAGAGAAGCTAGAAAGTTTTAAAAAAAAATTCAGGTTACTTTGCATTAGAATGCACAAAACAAGCACTTTAAATCCCAAAATGGCCATTTCTTTTACTTTCTAATTCAGCTGATTGAGAAAAACACAGAAGACAAAACAGACTCACATTCACACACCAACATAAGCTGCTTTTAAATTCCTTTTCTTTCTGTCTAGTACAGAGTTGTTCCTTCCCTACTTCCTGGAGAAGAACCTCTTCTCTTCCAGGATCCCATTTCCTTATTTCTCCCTTAGAGTTTCTTGTAAATTTCCCTTGAGCAGATCCTTCCTGCACCCCAGCATAGGATCACTGAATCCCAGATCACTAATATTTACTCAATTGTAGATTTCCTGCCTCTCTTCCAGGACTATATGAGAGGTATGTCCCAGGAGTTTCCACTCCTTGGTGCTATTAAATTTCTCATCTTTTTAACCTGTCTGACACCTCAGACCCTGTAAGATGGCCCCAGCACTAAAGGTGATGCTAGATAGTCCACATTCTTACCTTTGGTCTATGCATTGAGTTTCCCTGGCTGCTGCAGAACCTATTCCAGCTCCCTTCTTGGATTCATCAGTAGTAGCCTTACTTGGTGGTCCTGGGATCTTTGGACATCCATGAGGGGGAAAAGCTCATGGCCACTGGAATCTACCAGACGGGTCTCCTTGCACTTCTACAGGGCTACCCTGAACTCCTAATGTCTGGATCCCAGACAGAGCCCCCATTTCTAAGAAACAAAATATATCACCAAGAACTTTACTGACTCACTGATGAATGCAGGAAAGATTTATTTTACATTCTTGCAAGAATGGGTTCTTAGGTGAGTAGACACACCTTTGAAACTCCAAAAGCAGCATTTTATTTCCTATCTTGAAGCACAAGATCTTCCTCTGATTCCCCATTAATTGAATGTTACAGAAGTTATATGACATGAATTTCTACCTTTCATTACATAGGCAGTCCCTGTCCCCAAGGAGCTTACATTCTTTGGGGGGAGGATAAATTCCACCCTTGATTATTCCTTGATGTTCTTGTGGGCTTCAGTTTTCTAATTTAAGGTTCTTTTCTCCAATTTAATTCTCATAGCTGTGGAAAACAAACGTCCATCCATTTCTCACAGTTGGGACTTGAAGAAAGCCTGGGAAGTTAGAAAATGATGATTAAAACATTGGGGGCTTCCAGTGAGAATGCCTGGAGTTGGGAGATTGGAGTATCTTGTTTGAAGAACAGCAAGGGTTCCTATTGTGTTAGGAAGTGCTTGGGACTAGTAATGGTGGTGGTAAGGTGGGAGAAAGAGAAAGGGCTTTTCTCATCTCTCCATTTATTATTATTCTTTCCCTTTTGAGATCACTTTGTATATACTATGCATTTTCTTCATTCATGTATGTGTTGTATGCTCAACATTTCCCTTCTCTCCTTCTCCCTACCTCCATAGACTTTTTTTTCTCTATCACCAAGGTCTAACACAGTGTCCCCTTTGTAGCAGATATTTGCCGAAGTTTTGTTGGATTAAATTGGGTGGGATAAGGCGACTCCTTCATCATTTTTGTGCAGATGGATGCATACTTACATAAATGTGCACAAAATAAGTTTTGACAATAATCACAATGGAATACTTCAGTATAGAAACTCTCCTGATTTAGATACATGTTCGTACCTTAGCGGCTAATTCCTAAGCAATTATCTGAGGTGTCAGAGATTAAGTGATTTACTCAGGATCACTCAACTAGTAAAATGCCAGAGAGGAAATTTGAACCTAGTTCTCTTTAATTCCAAATCCGGCATTCTTTCCACCATAACACTGTTTTGATACAATGATGATGCTGAGAATAGTAATGATGATGAAACTTACTTTGGTGGATCTATGACTTGTTGACATGGATGCTTCCTTTCACTAACAATCATATCCAATCCATGCCTTTTTATCCTGTACAACTCTTATTTATATTTTCTCATAAATCCTCCATAGAGGATCTCCTCAATATACCAAAGGCCTTCTGCAAACCTTAGAATATTTTCTGAATATTGATACAGCACTTCTATTATCTTTTATTCTTACTATCTGACAAACTCCCATTTTCTTGTCACTCATGTTTTTGAAGATGTCCTTTCCCTTAGTTTCCATCTGCAAGTCATAATCAGCAATACCTTTCAGCTTTTTCATACCTACCATGAATCTTTCTATTGATCTTTGGAATGATTTCCATTTCTATTATTTTGGGATCATTGCAATCCATGATTTAATACTCAATGGCATCATAAAGAGGAAAAACAGAAACTTCTATTTGCTTTTAAGTTTACAATATGCTTTCTTCATGATAATTATGTGAGGCAGATGGGTCAAGAATCATTGTTCCCATTTACATGTGGAGAGACTGTGGTCACCCCTGGGTCTCATAAGAATCAGAGTTATTATAAATAAGAGCAAATACAGATTTCAAATCCAGAATTCTTTTTGATTCCATTATCACTAGGAAATGGTAGAAATCTACTTACTTTCTAAATGTCACTAAAGCCAGAGTGTAAACAGTTAATTCCTTGACTCTGATGAGGTCTGGGGATTTTCATTCTCTGAAACAGCTTCAGGCCTATATGTATGTAGTAACTGTGACTATATACTTTCTAAAAATCCAGCAGATCTTGCTAATGCTCTGTGACAAAAACAAAACAAAACAAAACAAAAACAAAAACAAAACAAAGAAAACTTAAAACAAAACAAAACAGCAACAACAACAAAAAAATTCAGTCCATTTAGGTTTTGAATCTGCAGTGTTTATTACATCCTATTGTGTAAATTTTTTTTTTCAGGTGGCGTTTTAAATTTGCATAATTGGTCCAAAATTTAGTACATAGAAAATTATTTATTTTTTCTTTCCCCCTTTCAGAATCACCAAGTATTGTGCCTTAACAAGTTCTTTCTTCTCTTCTTCTCAGAATACTCCCTCTAGTTTCACTACAAACAATTTATCTAATGCTAATTATTAGGAAGATTATACAAATGCATGTGATTTTTCTGAGAAATCAGGACATTCCTACTTTTGAAGGCATTGTTGGTCTCCTTTAAATATATACATGTGCATGAATTACAGGCAATGGTTTTATTATGCATTTTCTTGCAACTCTGAGTCCATATTAATTATTTCCTACAGTTTCTGTATCACCTATCATACCACCTGGCCCTGATAGCATACACAAAACTTTATGACATTTGCTGCTATAGCATTAACTATAGCCTCTCTTTTCCTACTTAGCCAAACTCTTCTAATTTTGTCTGTGAGATTTTTGAAATCTCATTGAATGAAGATTCATAAAATATAAGTGATGCATCTCAGGGGAGGAAGTGGAACCATTGCTCCTTTAGGATCAGATAATTAAGTGTCTTTTTTAATTAAGTGTAATTAGGATTAGACAATTAAGTGTCTAATGTGACCTGTTATGTTCACGAGATTCCACCAGAGGGAGCAAAGAGTAACTGTCCAGCTCCATTTGTCTGACTCTCAAAACCTCTTGCCCTTAGTTTCGTAAGCTAAGTAGGTTCCTAAGAACCTACCAGCTCCTCCTTTTCATTCTTTAACTTGATGTGTTTCCCTTCCAGTTCTTAAATAGTCCACTAGTCTATATTTTTTATGAAACTGTTAGAAAATAATTAAAAGCAGATAACATAAATGAACCCAGTATTTATTAAAATCCCAGCAATCCAGTTCACCCTAGCTATTTCAGAAGGTTATATTTTCATAGTGCATGATTTATAGCCATGTACCATCACCAGAGAAATGTTAATACTGAAAAGACCTAAGGCAGAAAATTGGGATCCTAAAAATGTTGCCAACTTTTCAAGTTCAACCTAATCTGATTTCCTTTAACTGTTTAATTATGAACTCAGCTCATTGTCCATCTGCTTTTTAAATCCCAGACATAGATATAGATGGACCAGCATCATGGATCTTGCTTACATTCCATATCATAATATGGAACATTTTTTTGTCTCTCTCTCTCTCTCTCTCTCTCTCTCTCTCTCTCTCTCTGTCTTTCTCTCTCTGTCTTTCTCTCTCTGTGTCTCTGTCTCTCTCTCCCTGTCTCTTCCTGTTTTTCTCTCCCTGTTTCTCTGTCTCTGTCTCTGTCTCTCTCCAAAGCAATTATATTTAAGTCACTTGCCCAGGATCTCTTAGCTACTAAGTATCTAGGCTGAATTTGAACTTGTCTTCCTGACTCCAGGGCCATTGCTCTATCCACTGGGCTACGTAGTTTCTTCCAAAGTTTTTTGAGTGATTATGGATATCATTTAGGAAACTTTGCAATGTTTCTCAAAGGTGACACATAAGGATCACAATGAATGAAAACAGTGGTAATGAATACAACAAAAAACACTTCATACAAATAAAGTCAAATCTAAACAATTGGATAAAAATATCAATAGCTGATGATTGAGCTGTCTATAATAAAAATGATAACTTTGCTAAATTAATTTACTTATTTAATGCTATACCAATCAATGAACAAAAATTATTTTATAGAGCTAAAAACATAATAACAAAATTGACCTGGAAGAATGAAAGTCAAGTATATTAAAGAAATTAAAGGAAAAAATGTAAAGGAAGGTGGCTTAGCAGCACCAGGCCCAAAACTCTCTTATCAAGCAATAATCATCAAAATTATCTTGTACTGACTAAGAAATAGAGTGGTGTATCAGTGAAATAGGTTAGATATACAAGACACAATAGTAAATAATCATAGTAATCTAGCATTTGATAAGCCTAAAGACTTGCCTTTGAGATAAGAACTTGCTATTTGACAAAAACTGATGGGAATACTGAAAATAATATAGCAGGAGTCAGGTATAGATCAATATCTTACACTGTATACCAATATAAGGATAAAATGGATATATGGTTTAGACATAAAGAATGATACCATGAGCAAATTAGAGAAGTTAAGGAATAGTTTCCATGTGATATCTATGGAGAAGGGAAGAGAGAGAAAGTATTATGAAATGCAAAATTAATCATTTTGATTATATAAAATTTTTAAAAAATTTTATAAAGTAAACCCAGTGTAACCAAGATTAGAAGGGAAACAGAAAACTAGGAAACAATCTTTCCAGCAAGGGCCTCTGATAAAGGCCCCATTGCTCAAACATTTAGAAAGATGAGTCAAATTTACAAAAATACAAACTATTCTCCAATTGATAAATGGTCAAGGGCTAATAACATAGTTTTCAGATGAAAAAAAATGTAAGCTATCTATGAGTAGAAATGCCTTAAATCGCTTTTGATTAGAGAAATGCAAATTAAAACAGCTCTGAGGTATCATCTATCAAATTAGCTAATATGATAGAAAAATAAAATGATAACTATAGGGGAGTTTGTGGGAAAATTGGAACACTAATTCACTGTTGATGGAGTTGTGAACTGATATAACAATTCCAGAGAGCAATTTGGAACTATGACCAAAGGGCAACTAAACTGTGCATATCCTTTGACAGAGCAGTGCTATTACTAGGTCTGTATCCCAAAGATCATAAAAAAGGGAAAGGGACCCATATGTAAAAAAATACTTATAGCAGCTATTTTTGTGGTAGTAAAATTTGGAAACTGAGAGGATGCCTATCAATTGAGCAACAGTTGCACAAGTTGTGATATATAAATGTACTATAAGAAATGATAAGCAAGATTTCAGAAAACCTGGAAAGACTTATAGGAACTAACATAAAGTGAAATGAGTAGAACCAGGGAACATGGTACACAGTAATAGCACACTGATGATCAACTATGAATGACTCGGCTCTTCTTAGCAATATAAGATCCAAGACAATTATAAAGGACTCATTAGGAAAAATACTATCCATATCCAGAGAAATAATTGATGGATTCTGAGTACAGATCAAAGCATACTATTTTCACTTTAGTTTTTCATGTTTTTTTCCTCTTTTGATCTTTTTCTTCTTTCACAACACGACTAATTTGGAAATATGTTTTATGTGATTGCATATTTATTATATATATATATATATATGATATATTCATACTTATACATACACACACACATATATATATATATATATATAAAACTAATTTCAAATTGCTTAATGGTGGAGGAGGGAAAAATTTTGAAACCCAAAATAAAATGGTGGCAATGATAAATATTATTGATATGTTGTTTTTTTTCTTACTTTTAACATCATTCTATAATATAAAAAGGACTCAGAGAACATAATTAAAGAAATACTCAAAATTCATTGCATTAACATAAAAATTTTCAAGTGACCAGACATAAAATAATATCTTTAATTTGTGAGGGGTAAAAGAGGGGACCATAGCCTGATTATTACTACCTAATTTCCTTGATATTCATCTCCATTTCTTTAAGAAAAAGAATCTGTATCTATTTTTATGAATGAGCTAATGAATGGGAAAATACTGTGCACCATGGCACACATATACTCTAAAGATAATTTGCCCCAAAGATGATTCCATTCTATAACATTCAACTACCATGACCATAGTTCATATTACTAGGGAGTTTATTGCACTAAAATGAAAATAGTAAATTTTTATCATCACTATCATTATTGCTACTATCATCTTCATCTTCATTTTATTAAAATAGTCTGGTGATTGGATAGAAAGTATGTCAGGCTTGGAGTCAGTAAAGGAAAAAAGAACATGTCAGGCAAGACCCTCTCTTACATTAATAGATATTCATATTTTTAAGACATGAATAAAAATATTTTAACCTCAGACAAAACTAGCAGTAGAATATGGGTGCGAGAGCAGTATCAACAGTGGCAGAAGACAGTCTGAAATGTAGTTTGGTAGTTACCAGTGAAAGGGAAGAAGGGAAACTGAAAATTTAATCAGAGTTCCGAAAAGGCTTTGATATATTTATGGCAATATGCAACCTTGGCAAGTAACACAGTGTCTTGTGCATCCTATACTTCCATAAATATATTTTGACCTGAATAGACTTCTAGTGAAATAAATTCTAGTTGCATCTGATCTAAACTGATGTTTGCTGATGATCCACACCAGTCCAGATGCTAAGATCATTGAATAAAGAATTGGCAGGAACCATATTTTCTTTTTTTATATATATAAAGCTTTTTATTTACAAAACATATGAGTGACCTTTCAACACTGACCTTTGCAAAAACTTTTTTTCCTAAACTTTTCCCCTCCTTCCCCCCACCCCCCCACCCCTAGATGAAAGGTAATCTAATACATGCTAAATAGGATAAATTATATGACAAATACAATACATGTATACATATCTATACAATTATCTTACTGCACAAGAAACATCAGATCTAGAAAGAGAAGAAGAAAAAACAACCTAAGAAGGAAAACAAAATGCATGGAAATAATCACAGAAAGCGTTAAAATGCTGTGTTGTGGTTCACTCTCAGTTCCCACAGGCCTCTCTCTGGATGTATATGACTATCTTCATCGCAGAACAACTGGTTTGAATCACATCATTGTTGAAGAGAACCATGTCCATCAAAATTGATCATCGTATAGTCTTGTTGCTGTGTATAATGTTCTCCTGGAGGAACCATATTTTCACTTAGAACACCATCTCCTCATTTTACAACAATGAAGTTTCTGATGATTTTTTCTTTATTCCTCTCATCCTCATTATTCTAAAGCCTTCTTTTGAATATAGCCCTTGAGACCTCAAATCCTATATGATAGACTTGCTGAGAGTATGTGTTTGCATATTTATAACAGCACAACAAAGGAAGGAGGAGGAAACACAAATCTCCACTTAAAGAGACGTGGCACTGAAGGGGAAAAAGTATAATAAAGATGGGAAAAGGACAAAACTCTTCCAGAAGACAAGAAGCAAGGTGATGGCAAAAGCTGCATTCTTTCCCCTTGGGAACTGCAAGACAATAAAGATAGGATGATCTGCTTATTTACATGGGTTGCAGTTGCACAAGTCTAGTGCAGACTATATGGTGCTTTCCTTAATTTCCAAGGACTCACAAGGACATCCAATTTGGGATGCAAACAACAAGCTAGGTCAGCTAGTAAAGAGACATTTATACTTGATACATTCAGTATCTCCTACATGCTCTGAGTCCAGTATTTCTGGAAAACACAGTAGCTCAAAAAGACTTGTTCACAGGACCCTTAACAGTCCTCAATAGCATTAAGCCTTGTGCAAAGTCCTTGGGGAATATATAGATTAAAAACAAAGGAACTCCTATCTTAACATTCATACCTTACATTCTATTGGATGGTAAAACAACCTTATCACAAAAGTCAGAAAATGAAGCAGGTGATTTCAATGGAGGAACAAGCAAAAAGAAAAATCTTTTAAGTGAATCTTGATGCACTAAGTGGGGATGGGGTGGAGGGGGTTAGTAAAAATGATTGGCTGAAAACTAAATTGAAATTTTTGTTGTGTGTGAAGATTATTCACATCAACAAATAGAGTGGTGCATGCCTGTATTCCTACCTGTTTGGGAAGAATAAAGCTGGATACTGAGTTTGGATGCTTTGAACTACAGTAGGGCTAATGCCAGTTAACTGTCCATGCTAAATCTGGCATAAATATTGCAAGTCTTCATTATCTAAAGGCCACAAGACTGCCCAAAATATCAATTTGGCTGAGATTGGAAATGGCAAAAATCTAATCATGATCATTATTGGGATTGGACCTGTTAGTGACCATATACTTTTAGTCTGGATGAGATAGGAAGGCCTAGTCTCAAGAAAAAGGAAAAAAAAGGAGGAAGAAAAAAAAAGAAAAGTAAAAAGCAAAGGAAGAAAGAAAATGTTGCTCGACATTCTGCGCAATCATGCTGGATAAAGACAAGTTGAATACAAAATGATTTGATTTTTCTACAAATGTACTCCTTCATCCCTTTCCTGTCCCCTTCTCCATCTCCAGCAACTTTCAGGTCACTTTAGTGAAGGTATCTCTATTGAATAAACAAAAAAGATCTTTTTTTTGCTCTTGGATCCACCCTGTGGAGAGTATGTAAATCAAATCCAGATTCATGTTTTATATGTAAGCTTCCAGGTGTTGCTGATGAATTTTCCCCAGAGATTGACCTAATAGTTTTATTCATTCATTCATTCAAGAATGCTTATTGAATGCCTACCAGGTGCAAGGAAATACTGCAAATTTGCCAATGTATTTCAGCCTCATCCCTCAGAATGTACAAATACTGAAACAAATTAAATCAGACAAATGTGTTATTCAGTCCATGTTCTTACTCATCCTTAGATATAAGTGAAAGATTTTCTTCATGTGATATTCTTCACTTGTGAATGTTATACTACCAAACCCTGGTCAATAGGACACATAGAAGAGTTCTGTTTCTAGTAGCAGACACTTTCTTTTTCTGTCTCCTCTATATCCTTTAGCATCTGGCATGCATTTATTGGGGGCTGGTCTAGATGAGAAATACAGTTCAGGGAAAGAACAAAATTAATTGAGCCTCATGCAGCTTAAACTTAGGAAATTTCCCCCTTACTTTAGCACAGGTGAGCTATGACACGTGGGACATGTCTCTCAGGAAGAACCAAGTTTGTCCCTGAGGTTTCAAATAGAAATAATGACTGTCCTGTGGCCAAGACTTAAAGTGAATAGGATTTCAGATTTGCTGTCTTTTTTTTAAGCCTAGGGAGATTGGACTTGGAAGTGTATACTTGTCTGGCAGAGTGTAAATGGGGTTCAAGACCTTGATTTTTGCTCAGGAAAATTCCACCTGGATGCATTGGCCCCTTAGCAATGTAATAACAGGAATGGGAGACAGCCTGATTGCAGAGATTGCCCCTAGCAGTAGTCAAGTATAATCTTTTAATGACTCCAATGCTACCAGTTAGTTCAGGTGCCAGTTTAGAAAAGCTAACCTGGCTTAGGCTTCTCTTGCCTACAGCAGACTCCAGTGCAAGGATAGACACAGGATTACTTCATGGAGGTCTGTGAAAATCTTGTCAATTTCTGGGGAAGAAAATCCAAAACGACATTATAAAAGATTACTTTTGTGTTATTAATAATGACTTTGGGTTTCGGTTTTCCCGAACACTCAGCAAAGGAGGAGAGCTCACAGGAATAGCACAAAGGAATAATTGCTTCATATATTACGTAGCACAGTAGGGAAATAATGAGTGGGAGAAAGTGACACATCTAAGAAATCCAAAGACTGACAATCATAGTTCTGTAATGCAGAATGCTGAGCAACCATCAAGTTTTGCCCAAAGGATAAGATAACAATTGTTGGAAAACTTCCTGGGGGAAATGCAATTGGAAATGACGCTTAATAAAGTCCAACCCATGCAATGGGATGAGATGAGTTCCTTTTCTTTTGTTCTTCCTATGTAATACAAGATAATAGCAAGAAAACAATTACATTATAAGGAAAGGAATTAAACAAAGCTCCAAAACATAAATTAGAATTTAACTATGCCATTAAAAACTAATTTAATTTGCAAGCCATCATTACTAGATAATAAAGACCAACTGCAAAATGCACAGCAATCTCATGTGAACACGGGGGCAAAAAAACCAACAAGTCATAAATCTCATTGAGCAGATGAGTTTCTGTTACATTAACAGAGAAAAATGCTGAATGGTTGTTTCAGTATGTAATGGAAAAAGAAGTAATGGAACCATTGGGTTGCTTAATTTTCACCACAAATGGTTTTACAGTGAAAGGAAGACTGCAGGGAAAGTTGGGGGACTACCTACAACACAGAGTTTTGATTTGGTTTGGGAAGGCAATTCTCAAACTTGACAGAAAAAAGTCATAAATATGATTTAAATTTAAGGCACTATTAAGTCAGTGCATGATCTATATATGAATCTGCTTCATTTGAGTGCAGACTGACACTGATGCAACACTTATATATATATCTTTTTACCTAAGGGAGAACATTGATGTCAAATTTCCCTTAATGTGCCTGATAATATTGTGCCTGAAAAACCAAAAATGTGTTTCTTATCTCCGAGGACATAGAAAAATGTATGGGAAAAAAAGATTCCCTTACCTCTGCTGGGATTTCTTAGTACTTATCACTTAAGACCTTAGCATAGACTTGAATGAACTGGAATAGAGAAGGACTAGAAAAGCAATATTCAAGACTATAATAACATAAATAAGAATGATACTAAAAGTAAGCCAAACTCTAGAAAACTGCAATGGTTAATTTAGTTCCAGAGAGCTGATCATGAAACACACCTTTTTTTCCACTCTTAATTAAGGGGGGGAGGGAGAGGACCAGAAGAGCAGATAGGCTTTGCTATCAGATATTATGTTACCAGTTGGCTTTGCTTAATTATTTTTGAGGGGAGGTTTTACAAAGGAGAGTTCAGTGGTGGGGTAATTTATTGCAAATTATCGTGATATGAAAATGAAAACAATGAAAAAAAGCACTGATCAATATCACTAGCATTTCCTTTCTGATTAGAAAGCCATTCTAATTATTACAGACATCTTAAAATAGAACTGAGTTATAAAGAATAACAGAGACGCTTAAAGATCCTACATGCTTTCTAGACAAACACAACTAATGCTAGAAGGCTGTAAGTATTCTTGGGAGAACAAACATTTGTATTTATTTTCTACTTACATGGCTGCTGGGTAAACATCGAATCAGAAGCCCATTCTAGCCCAATCCCATGTCAATTACTAGGCTGACGTAACGAAATCTGACCAGCAGATGGCAGCATAGCTCTTTGCTTCAAATCCAACCATTTCAGTATTCTGCTTTTAAAAAGAAAGGGAGATTTATGTGGGATGCTGATGAAAGTGCACGTGTCCCACCTAGTTGCCTCATTCCATCAGGGCTCATCCAACTTTTCTATGTAGCCTTTCATTTCAATCCATCTTTATAGGACTTCGCACTCCTCCCTATTTATAGAAATTACCATATCGATTTTCCCAAAAGGTCACCCATTAAATTATAGCAGGAGCAATTTCATTAAATAGCTTGGTTGTTCTATATAGTTAGACATGTTAATTGAATGTTTTATGTTTCCTCTAAAGGTAACAAATGTTAATGTAGCGATCACCATTGTACTCCTGGGAGGGAAATTAAAATACATAATATCTCTGTGTGCATTATATATATATATATATATTTATATACCCATACATATGTATAGATATAGGATAGATAGATATAAAGAGATATGTAGCTATAACTAGACATATCTATATATGTAGATATAGATATACACACACATATTCTGCCCTTTCCTAGGTTTCCATAATAAAAGTTAGCATTCATACAGTACAGCAAGTTTGCAAAGCACCTTTGATATATTGCTCATTTAAGCCCCAAGAACTTATAGGTTAAGTGACTTTCCCATAGTCACAGAGCTAATAAATGTCAGAGATGGATTTTGAATGCAGGCTTTCTCTGATTTGTAGTTCTATATTCTATCTCTTGTGGCATGTCAGGAAAACTTGTAAATGTTTTGACCACAGATTGGACTCCAGGTTTCTAACTCTCTCTCTGCTGGCTAGCTAACAAGAAAGTTTCCAGTCTCTGGTATGATTGTTACTAATAGAAAATAGTATATTGCACTACAGTGGGCTGAAATGGGGACATTTTCTGATGAACTTTAAAAAAAAAAGTTCTTAGTGAGAATAAAAACTTTAAAATCCAGTGACATGGAAAACAATGTCAATACTGGGGTGGGTTTAAGGTGAAAAAATTAAACAGGAATTATCAACGCATATATTATTGATTTCTAAAAAAATTTTTATTGTGAACTTAAGAAATAAAACAAACATTTCCATAAAAGTAGAATTTTAAAAAAAGATTACACATAAAACTGCAAATCTATTATATACAACTTGCTATTCTTTTAGAATATATAACACTTTTCATATAGGTTTATTTTTCCCCTACTTATTCTTCCCTTCCCTCCTGCCCTAGAGATACAGAGATGGCTACAATTAGACATATCTGTATGATATCTATGCATATACAGACATATGTATGTATATAGATACACACATATATAAAATCATTCTATATATACTTCAATTTATCATTTCTTTCTCTGGATGCAGATAGTACTTTCCTTCATACATCCTTTGTAGTTAGTGTAAGTATTTATATTAGTCAAAATGACTTATTCATGCAAAGTTGTTTTTAAAACAATATTGCTGTGATTGTATACAATGCTCTCTTGGTTCTACTTATTTCACACTTTGTTTTTGAGATCAAGCAAATCATTTCTTATAGCACAGTAGTAGTCCATCACAATCATGTACTATTACTTCATAGGGAAAGAATGCCTAGTTATACTAATTTCTTCTCATGCTATTAACTTTATTATTTAGGCTTTCATCCTTATCCATCATCATCATCATTTTGGTATTGCCTTTAGTACTTAATAAAGGATTTTTTGGCTTTTATTTTTATAACTGAGCAATTTCTGGTTCTGTTGCTTTTTTCTTCATTTTCTTCTCCCATCTCTTCTTACTCCCCCCAAAACCCCAATATTTTTTTCTGCAGTGGAAAAGAGGAAAAGCTGTATCTTATTTTATAGTTCCAGTTGGCTAGAGATGAAAAAGTTGTTTTAAGTAACCCCAATAAAGGTTACTTGACCTTTTTTATCAATAAGATGAAAAGAATGAGATAACAATAATCACATCTGACATTCATATGATTCTTTAAAGGTTGCAAAATGCTTTATGTATTAAGTCCTAATGGCAGCTAAATGGAATAGTGGATGGAGTCAGAATAACTTGAGTTCAAATCTACACTGAGCTATGTAATCCTGGGCTTGGCATTTCACCTCTCTGTGTCTCAGTTTTCTCATCTGCAAAATGAAGGTGATTATAGTACTTACCTCCAAGGATTGTTGTAAAGATAAAATAAGAAAATATTACCGGTGGGTTTTGCCAACCTTAAAACACTATATAAGTATTAGATATTAAATCATTTCACTTCATTATCAAAATAATCCTATGAAATAGGTGGTATAGGTATTACTTAAATCCCCATTTTACAGATGAAGAAATACTTGTTGACTCTAGAGAACTCTTAGCTTGTGTCTGTCTTCCCTCCTGACTCATTTACTCCTTTTTGCTGCTAGATTTATCAACTTCATAGAGCAGCAAATGATGTAAGTGCTGTGTCTGACCCATTTCTCACTGCAATAGCATCTTGCTGCTACCAATTCCGGGACCTTCTTGTCTCCAGAAGAGATGGATTCTTCCTGGCAGAGGGTACCGCTGTCATCACTTTAGAGATAAGTCTAGATTATGAGCTACAGGGTCCTTGCTCTGTGCTGTGTCTGTGGATGTGATTACTTATTACTTAAGCAGAGTACTTCTTCAGACACTCCTAGGTTTTAGCCTTGGCAAGGTCTTCTTCCTGTGCCATAATTCATTTAAATGCAATTCACGGAGGTGGAGGCTGCTGAATTTTAGATACAGACTTATGACTTTGGTATAGCTGAAGCTATTAGGGGATCTAGACTTTCTATTCTTATGAACTCCTTTCAGTCATTTGAATCATCCATTGTTCATTGGGCAGATTGACATTCGCATTCCATTTTCCCAAGAAAGAAACTGAGGCATAATATCAGTGAAGCTCATTTCAGAAGGAGTATTGAGTGAAAAGCAAAGCTGGCTTGCTGCTGGACATGTAGAAATCTTTCTCACAAGGTTTTAGGTACCTCCTTACCTCCACACCTTGAGTCTCAGTTTTTTCATTTGTAAAAGGAGGGAGGGAATCTTGATGACTTCAGAAGTGTTTTATTATTCTATGGTCCATAATTTAGAGGACAAGGAAAATCAATCAGTTCTGCTATCAACACTTTCATGAAACCCTGTTGATAGCAGTAATACTATCTCCACATCATTCACGAGATAAAAGTATTCAGGAAATTTTGGATTAAAACCAGCAAAAAGTTTATTTCCATTGGTCATTGCCTCTAAATTTTTAATTCTCTATTCTTCAGCAAGCTCAGGGCATATATATGGATCAATTCCATCAACCCCCACTGCTTTAGATCTTATTGTAGTGGAGCACCATTGAGAGCCAGCAGTTCAGGATGCAATTGTTGATGCATATGACTGTATGGATTCATTTAATAATAATATGAATATAACTAACATTTGTATAGCCCTTTGTATAGTGCTTTTCATATATTATCTTATTTGGACCTCAAAAGAACTTAGAAGGTAGATTCTATGAATACTCTGATTTTGCTTTTAAATTAATGTAATTTTTTCTAGTAAAAAATGTATTTTCTTTTTCTTCTATCTTTTCCCCTTTCCACTGGAAAAGCAATCCCCCCAAAACCTAGCCTTCCCCACATTTAAACAGATATACACAGTCAAGCAAAACTACTTCAAGAATCACTTGACAATATCCAAAAAGTATTTATACACCATGAGCTCATCACCTCTCTGTCAGGAGATGGGTAGCATGTTTTATCATGAATATTATTCCTATTTTAAACATAAAGAAACTGAGACTTGACCAGAGTCATATTTTATGGCGTCATCTGAGGTTGGATTACTTCCTTACTTCAAGTCTAGCACTTAAAGCACTGTATCTCCCAGATCCCACTTTCTTTCGTTCTTTTTTTATTTAAAAAAATATATACATGGATAATTTTCAACATTCACGCTTACAAAATTTTATGTTCTAAATTCTTTTCCTCCCTTTTCCCCACTCCTCCCCTGGATGGCAAGTAATCCAATATATGTTGAACATGTGCCATTCTTCTATACATATTTCCACAATTATAGTGCTGCATAAGAAAAATAAAAGAAAAAGGAAAGAAAAAATGAGAAAGAAAACAAAATACAAGCAAACAGCAACAAAAAGTGAAAAAACTATGCTGTGAACCACAATCAGTTCCCATAGTCCCCTCTCTGGGTGCAGATGGCTCTCTTCATCACAGGATCATTAGGACTGGCCTGAGTCCAGATCCCACTTTCTTAACCTTCTTTGCTCCTCATTGGGGAATTTGAAGTGCACATAATGGTCTTTAGTAGCTCTCTGTAACATTCCTTCCTTGTAGCTTACTTAGCTTGTAGTGAGTTCACGAGGGGAGACCATACAAAGTGGCTGCCTTCTACAGAAGTAATGCACATTTGTGATAAATAGGGCTTGATAAAATGCCTGCTTCAAGGAGTGTGCTTTAAAAAAAAACTGCTTCCAAGGAAAAATCAGGCAACATAGCTGCAAATTGGTATAAGTACCTTACTCTCTCTCCACTCCTTCCCTGTACTTTAGGGGATAAGAATCCCTAACTTCTTTAAAAAACAGAAAGATCTGGCTTGTTTCCTTGGTTCAGCCTTTTTCTTCTCTGTGTTTTAGCTCCTGCCTTAGCTTCATTGAATATGAAAGCTTCCAGCAAACCAGAAGAGCAATTATTACAAATTCATTTCAAAACATTTGAGAAAGCCTTGTGCATTCTCCCTGATAGTTCCTATTGGATCTAGCTGGGTTCAGTCTTGTTATATCACCATTTCACTTCACTATCATCCACAGTGCCTTGGTGCCTCATCTAGAATGTCCCCCAGAGGTGCTTCTGTATTTTATGGGCACATTCAAGACTTAGATGAGTTGAGTGCTGGGTTAGGAATAATTCATAGTACAGTGGAATTGCTTGCCTCTGTCCAGCCTGAGGCATTGCTGTGAATTTCACCTGTACCAAGTCCACAAAATATTAAATTCCTTTGAAAGGAAGGAAATAAGCATTTATTAAGTGCCTATCATGTGTCAGCTACTGTGTTAAACACTTAACAAATATTATTTCATTTGATCCTTACAGCCTTGGGAAATAGTATTATTATTATCCTCTTTTATAGTCAAGGAAACTGAAACATTTAGAGATTAAATGGCTTGTCTAGTATCACACCATTAATATCTGAGGTAAGATTTGAATTCAGATCTTCTTGATTCCAGGCCTAACATTCTTTTTTTCCCCCCTGAGGCAATTGAGGTTAAGTGACTTGCCCAGGATCACACAGCTAGGAAGTGTTAAGTGTCTGAGACCAGATTTGAATTCAGGTCCTCCTGACTTCAGGGCTGGTGCTCTATTCACTTCACCACCTAACATTCTGTATACCTTCCTGCCTTTAAAAGGCAGAAATAGCTTTACAACAGATTTAAACCCTCTTTCCATATATAAAACATCTAATTCTATACTAACAAAACATTTCAGAGATCTCCAGGAACTAGATAGACACTTATCTTCTCTAGATCCATACTGCTGCCATAGTTTGAGGATATGAGTAAAGGACTAAATCTCCACAAATGCTCATGGCTTATCACACGTGATTTGTAATACTTTTGCAAAGAGCTTTAAAATCTCTGATCTGTTGTATTTCCTCAAGAGGCTGAAAGAAATCAAGCTATAATGAACTCAGATAGATTGTGGAAGGGAGCAGGAGACTCCTGGACACCTGGTGAAGTCATTGCACATTAAATATGGGGGCATCTCATTATGGGAATTGTGGATTATGGAACTTCCTTAAGATTACGTACATCCATTTAATATTCAAGTGCATTTGAGTGAATGGATAAGCATAGCGACATAAGCATTTTTATCAGATGTGAAAATTCCTTCCACCAATCCACTCATCCATGGCTAAGCATCTGGACCTAATCTTGGTTTGGTGGAAAGAGGAATATCACTGGCATTTGAGTCCTTGGATCCTGCTTCTGATGCTTACTAAGCATCTGACTTTTTTTAAAACAAGTTTTTAAAATCACTCCAACTTCAGGTTCCATAAAGTGAGAAAACTGGACTAGTTAGCCTCTGAAGCCCTTTTCGGTTCTAGATCTGTAAATCTACTAGAAACTTATAAGTGGGCTTTCTGAGGCATGGAAAAGTTGTGTCTTGCCAGATATCCCACAGCTAATAATAAGCATCAGAGAAAGCATTTAAAGCCATGTCCTCTTGACTACAACAAGCACACTATTTATTGTGTCATATTTCTTTTAATTTTGAGAAAAGCTCCTGAAAAATATGCTGTGATGGAATCTCAATGACAGACAAAGACATGTGGACCAATATACTTTGAGGATGCCTTATTATTTAATCAAATCAGCAGTGCTCAGTTGGAGCAAAGACATGGAGGTTGGAGAGGAAATATCACATACATGGAACAAGTTCTTTGGACCTCCACTTTAAGGAGAAGTCAGGAAAAATCAGCTTAGAAAGAAAGGCTGAAACTAGATTCTAAGGGTTTTTAAATGCCAAACACAGGAGTTTTATCCGAGAAGCAATGGGAACTACTTCTTGATTAGCAGGGCAACATGATCAAACTAGTGCTTTAGAAACTACTATTATAATTGAAAGGCACACAAAATATTTACACCCATTTGTTAAACAATCAGTATTTTTCTTTATGAAAAGGAAAAGTAGGAGTTTGGGCCAAGGAAGAAGACAGAAGCCAAAGCTTAGAATCAGGCCTGGCACTTATCCCCTTTATGTACTTTTTTTTTCAGAAGAGAGGGACTGGCCAGATTGTACCACATATAATGGACTGGACCAAATTTATCTTTCCTCTAGTCTTCATTCTGTAAACTTTCAGATGAATTACACTCCAAGTTTAATGGAATACAGAATAATAGAAACATCTTACTTTTTGGGTCCCTCATCTTCTTTAGAAAGATATTTTACTGGACCTCACTTTATTCCCATCATAAAATCTCCTGCTTGGAAAGGGCTTTAGTAAATATCTAGTCCAACTATACCTGAAACAGACAATGCTTTCTACATCTCTAGTAAGGGGTAAATTGATCCCCTGTGAATCAGCCTCTTTCACCTCTGGATAACTAAGTGTTGGGAAGTTTTCTTCTTGGTATCCAAGCTAAACCACCTTTCTACTTTACTTCTGAAATCCTTCAATTTTGGATTTTACTATTCTTTGTACTGTACTCTGGGTTGTGTTGTATTCTGAATTCTAGTAAGCTTTTCTCATGTCAGTCCTTATAACTTATAATTTCCTGGCTTACCACTTCTCCTGGAAGTTTTCAAATCTAGGAAATGATATTGACATTTATGTAGTGTTTGAAGGTTTAGAAAATGTTTTACAAACATTGTCTCAAGTGATCATCACTATAATCCTGTGAGGTGAAATCTGTAGGTCTTATTATTGCCAGAATGGCATAAGAAATGGAGAACTCTGATTTCACATCTTGTCTTTGACATTATTAACTGTGGGAACTGGTCAATCATTGTACTTGACCATGAACAGTGTTTTAGGCAGTTTTTAAAGACTATTGGTTGCAGAGAAGATGCTGACCTTGATTGGTTGATAGGGCTTCCTCACCTGGGTTTCCCTATACCAAAGAAATTGCTGTTCCTATTTTTAGAAAAAAGAGGAACTTGAAGCCGAAAGGGGTGAAGTCATTTGCCCATGGTTGAACAGTCACTAAATATTTCTCATAATCAATTTCCATTGCTCTATCCACTTTGGCATGCTGCGTCAAATAGATAAAGGGGCAAGAAAATGAAAGTTACAACAGGAGAGGAAGATGGTGACTTACCATTTCTTCTCCCACTCATGGATCCCACCATTTCCATAAAGATTTTCTTGCTCATATAGAAGCTAATTTCAACCATGCATAGAAAGCCTATTTTTCTTTCTAATTCCCCAAAGCATCTTATCCATGGCTCTGCATGAGGTAGATACTCCATAAATAGTGTGGATGACATATCATATGACATATGCTTTACTAATTGTATTGACTATGGTTATAGATACAAAAACATGGTTTTCAAAGTATTTAATATACTCATTTCCCAATTTTAAGTGTCCATAAATAATAGATGTTGGATTTAAGACATTAGATTTCTGATCAACATAGGTACATAATTACCAATTTGCTTGTCTGGATTTCAGGGGACTGATGACAAATTGTGCTTTTCTCTTTTTAGTGGAAAGATGGTAGAATGTAGGTGATGGCTGAAACCAGAAGGCATGGCCAGTGTGTGTGTGTGTGTGTGTGTGTGTGTGTGTGTGTGTGTGTATGAGAGAGAGAGAAAGATAGACTGACAGACTGATAGACAGACATTCAGAAAGTGACATAGAGACAGAGAAAGAGAGAAGGAGAGAAAAAGAGAGAGACAGAAAGAGAAAGAGAGGGAGAGAGAAGAGAGACAGAGAGAAAATATGTGGTTATTGGTAAAGGACATCTATATGAAAATATCACTAAAGTATTTATTGAAAAAAAGCACCAGAAATTGTTCAGGACATCAGACTACCTATTTCAGTTTTCCATAGTGACCTTTATATGTTCTCTAATCTTTAGCAAGGTGTATAACCAATCAGTATCTTGGCTTCACTGCTTTGAAAATTGAGTAATCCTTACTGCCTCTTGCCTTAGGAACATGATGAAGAGCAATGAAATAATACCTGGAAATTGCTTTTTCCTCGCCCTGACAAAGGTGTTATACATGTGCAGCTCATTATCTCACATTATGCCTTCTCTCTGCCAACAGTGGAATATTGTAGAACTACTTTCTTTTCTTCCTTTCTAATCAACCAGTCTTTCCAGTCTTTGGGGGGCTTATTGGACTGCTTTCTATGAGAAAGTCTTATCCTACCAACACATATATACTTTATATTCTTCCAAATATGGGAAAATATTTATGGTTTTACAAAAAGTCAAACATGATGATTTTGATGAGTATGTTAGGAGCACAGAGATTGTAGCAGATGCATCCCTTGGTGAAATATTTCAAGTTTATCTCCTCCCACATTGAGAGTATATTTATCATCATCCTTTATACCTGAAGAGGCTATTGCTGCTGCTGCTGGTGATGTGGCTGTCTGGGTAAATGAGAGCAACTGTGAAGTCTGTATATGCTCTAATGTCTTTGCCCCCTTGGGCACCTGTCTAGGAGTGGTTTGTGTGCAGTTTGCTGGGATGTTTATGTTTAGATCTCTTTTTCTCTTAATTGAATGGGGCTCAAAATAAGCAACCCTTTCCCATTTCTGGTTACCATCATTTGGACAATATTTTCTAATGAATAGAGCAGTGGAGTTGGAGTTATGAACACCTGTTTGGAAACTTGCCTTGGATACTTACTAGCTCTGTGACCCTTGACAGATCACTTCTCTTTGAACTTGAGCTTCTTCACCTGTGAAATAGGTATAATAAAACCATTCCATCTTATGGGTATGATGAGGATCAGATAAAATAATTTTGTTGAAGTGCTTTGTGAAAGTTATAAGGCTATATAAATTTAAGCAATTATTTGCCATTCCTGAAATGTAAAGATCATCCACATGGTATCTTTCTCTTTGAAAACTCCTTGGATTTTTAGTTTCATCAGATCATGATCTACTCTTCTGTTTCTTAGTTACAGCCTTCATTTTAGTGCTCATTGTCAATGTTCACTGAGAATCAATCACCAAGCATTTAGTATGCTTTCACTATGTGACTTGTCCTGTGCTAAGAACCAGGTAATTACTGAGTACTTTATTCTCAGGAAATTCTTGTTACAGCAATAGGAGATAGATATCATTATCTTCCTTTTAGGGATATGAAAATTGATACCAAGAGAAAGTAAATGACTTGCTGATTTAACCCCATGTCAACACAAAGAATTTTTAAATCTCTGCTAAGTCTAGAATCAAATGTAAACCAAAATGTAATTTTTGAGTCAATAGCGACCTTGCTTTTTTAAAGCTGAAACTTCCCAGTGCCTCCTACCAGAATAGGAATTGGATGATGAGTAAATAGTTTGTCTGACTGTCCCTCAAGTTAACTATGGAATTATTTTCTCTAATGAGGACTCTAGGACAAGTGGAATTCGGTGGAATGAATGGTTTGAACTTGGGCTCAAATCCAGGTACTTCTTTCCTTCAAAGATTGCAGGGCATTTAACTTCCCCTATGACTTTCTAACTACAAGATCTCCCTATGGATGCTCCAAACTTTACTTTTAGCATTCTAGAATCCTAGAAATGTGATTGGAGAATGTATGAATGGAACCCAACAAAACAGCCCAAATAGTGAAAATTTATAGAATGGCTTCTTTGAATCAGTCTCTGATTTTGAATTTATGTCATTTTTCATCTGCTCATCTTTGAATACTTTGACAACTTGAATTCATCCATTCTTCCAACTCTGGTGTGACCTGGAGTCAGGGATATGTGAAGTATTCTCTATCTTATAGCTATAGAAACTTAGTGACATGCCATTTCATGGGTAAGTATTGGACTTTCAGCCTTACTGTCTCTAAAAACAAGACCACAATTCATTCTTCTTTAGTGTGCAATTTTTCAATTTGCTTAAAAATATCCAGACAGGGAGCTTTCATCTTCTTTTGGGAAGTGATAGTTTCACATTTTGTTTGCAGAATTGTACCTGTAAATGCTTTCATTCTTCAGTAGATCTGTCTACTTGTGTGCGTGTGTGTGTGTATAAAACATAATAAATAAAGGGTTCTGCATGAAAATGGATAATTTTTTTGCTTTTAGTTTTGCTTAGTTGATCATATGCTGAAGCCTTGGGTGAAATATAAGGTACTAGATATTAGCTTCTATGATTATATCATTTTAAATTGTGAGCAGAAATCAATTGTCCCCCCATTTGCTTCTTCCTCCCTTCCTAGTGATTATGTCACCATAAAATAATAATTAAATTATTACCAACATTTAACCATACAATATAACATTAGAAATTGTTTGTTATTTTGGCTATGTCTTCTCCAGGTTTGAATGTTTTCATCTGGAAAATAGGGATTAATAATAGCATCTACCTCATAAGAGCTGTTATGAGAATAAAATGAGTTATCATATGTTAAGTGCTTTGCAAACCATAAACTATCATAAACATGTTATCTTATAAATAACAACAACAACAATAATAATGAGACCTGGGTGCTATTAATGGATGTCTTGATTTTGCCCAAACTGGTCCTGTTATTTTCCTTTATGCTTTAGCCAGGGAATTTTTGCCCTTACCTTGGACCTGGAAGAGAGGAAATAATAGTGACTCATAAGCCTGACTTCCCTGCCATTCCGAACAAAATTAGGCAGCGAATTGTCTTGTTATTCATGTGCTGGAAAAGAAAACTCCATCAGGGAAATGAACATCTTATTGAGGGGACAGATGGCTAAGTGTTAACTTGGTACTGTTCTGAGCTCTGTCCCTGAAATTCAAGTCAATGAAAGACTTTACTTCTTCATTGTCATGGAAGCTAGAGGAAAGGATGAACTCTAATTTAGACTGGAGGTCTAATTTATTGATATCTTTAGTTTTTAACATCTCTTATATTTCATGACTCTCTTCCTTCTCTCAGACTCATCTCTTAGAAAAATATTTTTAAGAGGAAAAAATCATAAGTGACTATCTGAAGATATCAGAGCATAGATTGAGAAAGGAAAGGATTTACAAAAGAAATTCAATTTAACCCCTTTATTCATAACTGAGGAAACTTAGGCTAAGGGAGATGACATGACATGACCAAGGTCACAGAAGCTGGACAAATAGGTGTTAGAACTGGGGTTGGAACCTTGATCCTCTGAGGAGAGAGAAATAAAAAGAGGAGGCTGCAATTGAGTGTCACATTCTAAACAATCTGCCGCATTCAGGGCTTCTCAAACTTTTTTGTGTTATGAATTCCTTTAGTCATCAGTTTGTGAAACCCATCATCTTCTCATAATAATGTTTTATTGTCTAAATTCATAATTAAAAGAAAATATAAATTTAAGTTGGATATTATTTTCATTATAGATGTATTTTTTCAACTTTCAAGTTCATGTATTTCCTATGAAATCTATCATTGGATCCCTAGGACTACAACTTAATCTTTGTCTCAGTTATTTTTCTTTTCTCCTCAAATTATTTCTCTCTCTCCTCTGTCTCTGTCTCTCTCTGTCTCTCTGTTTATCTCTGTCTCTGTCTTCTCTCTCTCTCTTTATCATTCTCTCTCATCTATCCAACTATCCATCCATCCATTAATTTATGTATTTATTTATATGTATTTTCCTCTGTCCCTTCACCCCATTCCTCCAAATCAAGAGAGTATAAGCTGCTTGAAGTTAGAGACTGTTTTTCTTATTTGTCCTTATATTTGAAGTAGTACTTTCCATACAGTAGGAATAAAATAAATGTCTGTTGAATTGAAACCAGAGTAGGGTCTATTAAATGCCTGTGTAGTGGCAGTAGAGAGATGACAGTTGATAGAACTCTGAAGATCTTTTTGTAAAACTAAGCTCATTTTATTACCCAAGCCTATGACATTTCATCTGTATCCTCTATTCTCCTTTTGTCACTCCATTTTCTGCTCAATGTTTCATCAGAAGTCAGGAAAGAACAGTTTCCAAATGGGAGGGAATTGCATTTAGACCAGGAAGCCTCAGTACATAGTAGGGGTATGGAGGAGAGGATTTACATTCTGATTCCAGAAATCAGAAGAACACATCAGATGACCCTTCATTTCAAGCTTGTAGAAACAACACTTTTTATACTGAATATGTAACAAAAATAGCATTCATTCTTTCAGCATATGTATACTGAATATCTACTTAATTCAAGTTTCTTAGTGGGATACTAAGATTTATAAGTTGGCAAGGGGAAGACATACAGTAATAATTTTAAAATGAGACTATGTGATAAGCATACTTAAGATTGGTGTGAAGAAGAATCCAGAGAAGGACAAAATTACTTTTAGGTGAGCTAGCAAAGACTCTATAAAGTAAGCGAAACTTGAATTGACTGTTGAAGAATCAATAAATTTTTGAATGAATGAATGAATGATGAAAAGCATTTATTAAATGTTTATGATGAGTCAAGCACTGTGTCAGTAAAAGTTACCACAGGTATCTAAATAAGGCTTTGAAGCTCTCAGAATGCTTTAAATATACAATCTCATTTGGGTTTCATAATAATAAAGTGTGGTTGTTGTTTAGTTGTGTCTGACTCTGTGACTAAATGGACCCCATTATGCTAACATTCTCCTTGGGATTTTCTTGGCAAAGATACTGGAATGTTTTGTCATTTCCTTCTCCAGTGAATTAAGGGAAACAGGAAGTGATTTATCCATGGCCACAGAGCTAGTAAGTGTCTAAGACTCAGGTCTTCATGACTTCAGGACCAGCATTTTATTTACTGGGCCATCTAGCTGCCTCAAGCCTATGAAATATGTACTATTTATTATTATAGAATTACCATCTCCATCTTTTAAATTCAATTGGGTGTATTGATTTATCCACCTATTATACAACTTGTAAGTGTCAGAAATGTGTTTCAAATATGGGTCTTCTTGACTTCATGTCAAGAAGAAGCTTAGGTACCCCACTGGATAAAGTATCAGTTCTGGAGTCAGGAAGATCTGAATTCAAATCCAGCCTCAAACACTTACTATACAAGTATCCCTAGGCAAGGGATGGAGATGAAAACAGCATTGTTATTCTAGTATTGTTGTGAGAATCAAAAGAAATGCTATTTGGAAAGCCCTTAGCATAGCGCCTAAGACATATTAAATGTTTAATACCTATCTATTTGTTGCCTTTATGTCCAGAACTTTATTAGCTACTCTAAAATAACATTATGATTAAGTGACTTGGGAGAATAGTAATAGTCATCATAAATCAAACTGATATTATATAGTTCTTTAAAGCTATTCAAACATATATCAATGATTATTTTTGATGGGGCATTTTAAGTAGAGGGAACCATATGATCAAAAGATCATAGTAGGGAAATAGGATATGGTTTTAAAAAAAGGTGGTATTTGAGTTTGGTTAGAGCATAGGCAAGTCTTAAGAGATCAGTTTGGATAGAATAGAATAAGGATAGATCTTGGGAGGTGTTGAACACCAATCTGTGGAGCTAAAATTTCACTGCAGACAATGGAGGATCATTGAAGATTTTTCTCATTAGTGTACTAGTAACACACAAAAGTTGAATATACTTTCCCAGAGCAAATAGGATATTCCAATTCTTTGGAATTTAAGAAAAAATAAAATAAATTAAATAAATTTTAAACATATCAGGATATATTTTATTCCATCTGTGATCAGATCTGTCATTAACCCAAAACTTTTCTTCATCAAAAAGAAGCATTTGACCATAACTTTGTATACAGGACTCTAAAACATGCCAATTTTCAATCGATTACTTGAGAAATGGCATTGTTCCAGCTCTCCTGTTACTATATATGTAGAGTTCTTTGGATGAATTCCATTTGGCTAAACTAGACCAGAGCACATTAAAGAGATGCTCACAGGAAGAGTAGATATAGGCCCAAAACACCAACTTATTCATGAAAGATAACATAATTCACTTTTGTTCCCAATCAGAGGGAACTCCAGTCTCAAGACTCCAAATACTGTGGGTGAAAGAGAGTAGAAAGCATGGAGGAACTAACCCTTCAGAATAGAGATCTAAAGAAGCAAGACCAGTGGTATCACATAAGGTCAGAATGCTGAGTAACAATTCTGCATTTTCTTGAGAACCTGTGATGAGATTTATCCTTGTTTTTTCTAATAATAATATTAATTAATAATAACAATAATATCTGACATTTCTATAGTCCTATTGGGCTTATAAAAGACTTCATATATAATTACCCTTCAGCATCTTCTGTTTCTTATTTCTTGTGTAGAAGGTTGGGTGGGAGATATGTGTGTGTGTGTGTGTGTGTGTGTGTGTGTGTGTATGAATTAGTGAGAATTGATTTAAAGTGTTAGATTTGAGGACTTAAGCAAACACTAAAGGTCCCAAACAACATTTTTTCAGTATTTTAGACACTTTGGTGTCTTTCCAAGACCTGACTAATGTATTTCAGACTCAGGAGTGGTTTAAGAAACATTAAGTAGCCTCAAAATGACCGAATTAACACAAGTATAATGCTCCTCAAATAGAGAGTAAGCTCTTTATCATTGGAAAAATACAAGCAGAGTTTGGGTGACTGTCAGGGATGCTATAGAAAAGATTTCTTACTGAATGGGAAATTAGACTAGAGAACTTCTAAGAATCATTCTGCCCCCCTAAATTCATGATTATAGGAGTCTTAAGGTTTTATTCTCTTGAAAAAGATCAAAATTATAAATGACACTGCAATGAAGGGACTGAACAGTTATCCATAAGGGAATAGAAGACAACTCAGAGACTATTTACCCTAATATTTTCCTCTTTTCCTTAATTCTCAAGAAACTCAGCAATAAATAAATATTGAATTGAATTGAATTAGGTTTAATTTAGTAGACTATAGGCTTTTGGGGGACAGAAACCGAGTTTATTTTTTATTTTTGTATTTATATACAGCTTCTCTCTATCCTAATCTATCTTATATAACATATGTATATATACATGCAAAAAAGAAACTATAATTTATGGATAAGATCATGCTGATTTGTATCGTCTCAAAACATTGCAAAGCTTTTTGAAATGTTCAGTTTGACAATGCATAAGAAAGATCAAGTAATTAGAAAAAGTATATTGTTCCCATTATGACATAAAATTAGATGGACAACCCACAAAAATGAACTCTCAGTTTATATCTATCTGTCTATGTATCTATGTATCTACAACAGAGATCACTAATGGCCAAGGAATTGGGTACCTAATTAAATTGTAGGGGGAAGCAAACTCTCTCACCTTTCAGAAGTTATAAAGCTCCTTTAGGGACTGGACATTTTTCACAGAAACAAAGATCCATCTTTTTAATGCTGCTATTTTATCTGTACAGCTGTAAGACATGAGACCACAAATATCCAAAAAACTCAAAATTGACTATCATACAGAGGGCATATGAGAGGTGCAAGCTGGGTGAAAGCAAGTGGCAACATACAACCAGTGAGGAATTTCAAAGAGGAGCAGGTCACAAGGTGAGGGATGATAGGTGGGAAATCCAAATGATCTACTGATTCTCATTGTATGGAGAAAAGCTAGCAAGAAAATTCTCCTGATTGTTTTGTGAACTCACTGTGATAAAATCAATCATTATTTCTTGAATACCTCCTGTGTGCCTTCACAATTCATTCTGCTAGGTACTGGAATTCCAAGAACAAAGGATGAAAGAATACCTATTTGCAAAGAACTTAGCTTTCAATGAGGGAGACAACTAGTACATATGAAAATATATATAGAATGAATATGACAAATAAAAATATACACAAAATAGTTGAATATAAGATGGTTTTGGAGCAGTTGAATGATCAGGAAAGGCTTTTTGCAAAAGAATGATGCTTAAATTCTGGAGTGCTCCTTTCCTAAGATATCTTATGATACAGGGACAAGAAGAGAGTACAATTTAGACAAGGAGGTTGGACAGTGAAAAAGCATGAAGATGGGAGGAAAACAAAGGGCTGTGAGAGAAAAGAAAGATCATGGTAATTTAGAAGGCCACTAATGGTCAAGGGGCAAACAGGAGAGGAAATAGAGCCAATGTAACAGGGAGAGTGTTTTCTTGGGATGTGGCTAGGGAGAACAGGCTAGAGAAGAGTCATTGGTAGCTTCCTATTTTAAATATCTCCTGGCTAATTGAATTCAAGTGTTGTCAGCACCCTATAAACACCTAATTTTTCATCTAGATATAGTTCTCTTTTCGATTTCTCCTAATCATAGATTTCTTTTAAAATGGCTCTGCTTGAATCTTCTGACTCTCTCTAAACATGAGTGAACCTACTCCCTTTCCTTCAGGGTTATCCGACTTAAATGAATTAAACAAAGATTGATTAAGTACCTAATATTTTCCAGGCACTAGGTTAGGCAACAGTGATAGAATGGAAAAAATTAAACAGTTCCTGACCTTAAAGAGCTTGCATTCTATGGGGAGGGAATGGGGCATTTAACACTCATCAGTATATAAAGAAGTAAATTAAAGGTCTGTACAAAGCACTACCTGTGTTTACAGAAGGTGATCAGAGGAACTACCTAATAAGCTGAATTTGGGCATTTTGCAAGAAGTGAGCATGAGTATTTTGACTCTGAAAGGAGGGGCATAGGCTAAATTTTGATAGCAGATATACCAGATCAGATCTAAGGAGAAGCAGAGAGCTTCCAAACATTAAGTTTTTTTGTTGGATACTGCCATTGTCTCTGGCCATGGTAAATGTGAATTATGAAAGTAATTTCAACATAATTTCAAAATAAAAATAATAAAAAGATGGATTAAATGAGGGGAAGAAAATAAACATTTATATAGTGACTATGCAGGCACTGTGCAAAGTTCTTCTTATATAAAATTATCTTATGTGATCCTGACAAAAAACCTGTAAAGTAGGTTTTAATTAACCACATTTTAAGGTTGAAAAAACTTTGTATGATGGACTCTGAATCATACAAATTTTCAATTGATTACTTGAGAAATGGCATTGTTTCTTTAGATGACTTGCCTAAGGTGACACAACTAGTGTACAAGGCTGGATTTGAACTCAGTTCTTCTTGACATCAGTCTCTGTACTCCCACTTAGCTGCCTCTAAATTTGTTCTTCTTGTTGTTCTTATATATCCTTTCTTCTCAAAGAGAACCATGACATAAGGGAGATGATGCCATAACATGCAAGTACATTGGATGAGGGAGGGCTGGGCAAGGTCACCTGCCTCACTTTTCCCTCCAGAATAACTGTTAAATAAACAGGCTAAGAACATTAAATAATTCATTTAATGTATAATATTTATAAAAATCAAATGGAAGCACTTTAATCAAAAAGCGACTTCACAATAAGCAGATCAGAAAAGACCTCAACTAAGAAAGGGGCATCTGAACTGCATTTTAAGGAGGCTAGTGTGTCTAAATGGCTAAAATCCAAAGAGGGATCACACTTAACATGTGGGGATACCTCTCTAAAGAGATGTAGAGAAGAGAGGCAAAAGAACATGTACTGTGAAGGACATCTGCCACTTTGGATATCCCTTTCCTGTTCTGGCCATTGTTAGTCAATGGGAATTGGAAAATTATGCAAATTCTTATCTGTGCCATAAAATTTTCCACTCAAGAATATCCCACAATGCTGCACAGACTATTTGGACATATAGTAGAAATGTATCTTTTGTCAGAGGGTTATCTTCAGGTTTACTTAAACTCTAATACCACAGAATTTCTCCACATTTTCTTTTATTCGTCTCAAGGACAGTAGCAGAGATTTCAGAATTTCATCTGTTACCACCTGACCTTTCTCTCAATTGGCACTTTGCAGAATATTATACCAATAATTACCAAGTGTTCTGTCCTTTAAAAAAAAGAAAGGAAAGAGAAAAAGAATAGAAAAGCCTGACCTTGATGCACTATTTATATCATGCAAGAAAAGGGCTTGTTGGCAGGTGGGGTAAGAGGAAAACTTTCCCATTCTAGGCTCTATGGTGCCTACTTATTCAAGATTTGGTTTATTATCTCATATTTTTGTTTTTCATTAATTTTATTTAGACTTTTCTAAAACTGACTGGCATCAGGCACTTATCTGTCCACAATTCTAGCCTACCCAAGCCATTGTGATGTTTATTGCTTTCCTACCTTGTATCGACTACATTCCCCCTTTTGTGTCATCAGCACATTTTATTCCCTTACTGTATTTTCCTTCTTTTAGGTCAGCAAAGTAACCAAAATCAATACTAATGCTGATCTTTATGACACACCACAAGTCACTTCCATCCGTTTGGCTTTGCTGCCACTCATAAGCACCTTTTGGCTTCAATCTGCTCTCCAGGTCGTTATCCACTTCAGTACCTCGCCTTCTATGTTATATGATGTCTTCGTACAGAACACCTTTTCTAGAAGGGGAAAATAAGTTCAGGGCTCATAACCTCTTTGCTAAGAAGTGTAGGAATCACTTTAAAGATGGAAAAGAAGTGAGTTTCCAAAGTAGATGTCTCATGTTGATGTGACACTTTTTGATGAAAGTTTTGCCGTCATAATCCTTGTACCTAGAACAATAGTGTGGGAAGCAGAGATTTTAGATTCTAAGTGTTTTTGCATAAGCCTTCTACTCTGATTCTTAGGGAAAGTCAGTTATTTGTTCTCTTTCTTTTAGCAGGATTGTTTCCACTACTTTTTTTTTAATAAACAGGCTAAGAACATTAAATAATTCATTTAATGTATAATATTTATAAAAAATCTAATGGAAGCACTTGAATCAAAAAGAGACTTCACAAATCTCATCCGTGATCATAATGACATGTCACCAGTAGGTATTGCTAACAATTGATATAAATGACCATAGGAAAATCAGGTTGAATTAGACAAATTTCCCAATTCCTTTGGCATAGCCTGCATTTTGGCTTCCCAATGAAATATTAATTCCCTTGCCATAAATCCTTGCTTTGACTCCCAGTCTTGTCATTCTTAGTCCTTGGATCTTAAATGTTTTGATACCAATCTGGGTTGACTTTTAAGTCTATATTTGTTCTCATTCCAAGTCAGACTCCATCTTTTCTGCCTCAATTTGGGCTTGTTTTTCCCTTCTCTTTCTCTCTTCCATAGTTTTCCCTGGTCATTCTGCTCTTATTGTCCCAGCTCTCTAGTTACTCAATGGATAGAATTTCTTGGATATCAATTAGACTTGAAAATCTGCGATGAAACAGGAGCTTAGTAATTCACATGAGAAAGAGAGGAAAAAGTGAATCAGTTTCTTGCTAGTGCTCAAGTGGAACAATTTTTCCCCAGTCTTCTCTTCACAGTCATTATGGAAAAAAATCTTGTTTTTGATACCCTGGGAGAGCCTGCCCAATAATTTTAAAACCAAAAATAAATTCTGATATTGTGATTAGGATTCACTGCATTAAAATCATTCAGGTTCATATTTCACTATGAATACAAAATTATTAAGCAGAAGAAGCTAAAAGACAAGTTCTTTCACTTTTCCCCATTTACTTAGTATCTCAGAAGTGCCAAATAGTGGAAGAACTATGAATTTCCAATGCCATTACCCATAGGGTCTGGCTCAAAATTGTTACTTAGGAAGTGAAATCTGTCTCCCTGACTGATACATGTGATTTTTAGGCTAATAATGTAGTCCCTTCTTTTTAAACATCTCTAAAAATGGTGATGGTTGAGTTAATATATTTACTTTTCTCTAATCCTGATCTTTTTTGATTAGGCAGCTTGTTCAAGCAAATTAGGCTACAATTGCTATAAAAACACATTACTAGATTTGTGATGGAGAAAGCCATTTGCATTCAGAAATAGGACTATGAGGACCGAATGAGCAACACAACATAGTATTTTCACCTTTTTTGTTGTTGTTTTCTTATTTTTTGTTTTCCTTCTCATTTTTTCCCTTTTTGATCTGATTTTTTCTTGTGCAGCATGATAATTGTGGAAATATGTGTAGAAGAATTGCACATGTTTAACATATATTTGATTACTTGCTATCTAGGGGAGGGGATGAAGGAAGGGAGGGAGAAAAATTTGGAACACAAAGTTTTACAAGGGTGAATGTTGAAAACTACTTATGTATATATTTTGAAAAAAATTTAAAAATCAAAAGTAGAATTTTAAAATAAAAAAGAACATTACCAACAATTATTTTCATCCACAAGAATATATTTGATTGCAAAAGGAAATGGGCCTCTGTCTCTGTACTTCTCCAGCCCAACCAAATGAGCAGGATCAGATGGGCAGCCTAAGTATGATTTGTTCCCATGGAATATTTATGGAACCCAGTAGACCTCCAGTATATTGAAAATCCATGCAGGAATTGTAGAAATAAATAAACAAGAGTCATACAGAGTGATTCTTTGTTCCATGAAGAAGTCAAAATCTGCTGATGCTCAGAATATTCAGTAATAAGATATCTGATCCATTGAAGTATTTGAGTAATTTTGAGATCACTTTCTAAAGTATCAATTCAATTCTATTCAATCCAATAGGTATTTGCTTAGTGTTTATTATGTATGATGCTATGTATTATAGTCTGAGGTCAGTGCCTCTCTTCCCAAAGGAGATTATTATTTTGTATGAGAAGGAATAAATGAGATAATTATATCCAACTAAGTATAATGCTTCAAGATAGAATATGGTAAGTGCACAAGAGAAGTCTGAACAAAACTCATGAAAAAATTAGAACAGGGGAAGGTTTCAAACAATATATGCACTAGAGATGGGTCATGGAAGGTTTTAAGCAAACAGAGATTTGGTATAGTTCCTTCTAGGCCTGGGTTATAGAATGATGGACAGATAATATATACAATTTTGGAAGCAGCAAAAAGCAATGCTCCTTGTGGCAAAAGACCAATGATGTATAAATAGCTACTTTGTACTGTCTTCATCAAAGCCAAATGCTGAAGAATTCATTATATCTCCAACTACAGCTCTGTCACAGTGTCTTTTACATTTGTGGCCAACTGGGAGATGTTTTATGGAAGTTATAGAAGAGATGAATTATTGGTTAGTTAATAATTTCAGTTTAATATGAATGAATACAGTAGAACTTGTGTGCATATCAAAACAAAAAAGTTAGACACCCTAAGTTCAAGACAAGTGAGAAAAGTTAAATACAAGAAAAAGGAAACAAGGAAAGCAATGTTCACAGTACATTTCGCTCATGGGCTTATCCTGTTGCTTTCTCTCTTTGCCTTGGAAAGGGAACAGGTTAGGCTCTGTCAATCTCAAATAATTTCAACAGCTATTTTAATAGAGATCTAAATGCCACAATCTTATAAAATCATGTGAATTGTGATGGCTCATCAAGTTTCTTTCCTAGCTATGAATGAAAACTGAAAATGGGAAAAAATACAATGGAAACATATAATGGAAAAATACAATGAAAAAAACCACAATGATTTTGCATAAAGTACAGTTTTAGTATCTCAAAAGCTTTCATGGACAATGTCCACTTGGCAAGTGAATTATTCTGAGTGTATTATGCAATAAGTGGTCTTGTTTCTTCTGGAGAAATGTCTTTTCAGTGTAGAAATATATGACTGAATAATCTTGATCAGATAGACATTCATTTACAGTCTTTATTAATTGCTTACCCTTTGCTAACTGTTGAGGATCCAAAGTAATGCAAAAGCAGATTCCCTCAAATAGCTCATCTTCCAGTGGGGAGCCAACATGGAAATAACTAGATATACATAAGAAATATGTATAGTAGAACAAAAAGGAAGTAGGGAAACTAAGAGAAGGTTGAGTTGAGGAGGGAAAGTATTGCAGACAAGGAGAACAAACTGTGCCAGATTATGGAGAAAGGACAAACAGAAAGAAGATGGACTATTACTTTCCAGGAACAATAAGCAGGCAATTGGCTGGATCATGGAGTGCCTAGAGAGGAGCAAATTATAAGGAAAATATAAAAATATAAAAGACCTTGGTTGGGAAGGTTAAAGGACAAATGGAAGACTTTATTTCTGATCCTCTCAGAAGTATCAAACATATGACCCATGAATATGACCCATATCACTCTTAAGTGCAGTCTGAACCAGATTAAAATGTAGTTCTAATCTGATTTTAGTGTGTTGATATATATATATATATATATTTTTTTGCTGAGGCAATTGGGGTTAAGTGACTTGCCCAGGGTCACACAGCTGTTACGTTTCTGAGACCAGATTTGAACTCAGGTCCTCCTGACTTCAGGGCTGGTGCTCTATCCACTGCGCCACCTAGCTGCCCCTGATATTTTTTAAAAAAGAGATTCACAAACATTTCTTTAAAAACATATCTCATTTGATCCTCATCACAACTCTGTGAGGAAGATATTCCCATTCCACAGATGGGGAATCTGAGGCAAACAGAGATCAGTTACACAATTTGTCTTGGGGGTGGTTTATATAATTAGGAAATGTCTGAGGTTAACTTGAACTCAGATCTTCCTGACTCCATGCCCAACACTCTGTCCAGTGTGCTGTCTATCTGTCCCACATATCTGTTTTTTCTAAGTCAATACATATTCTGTAGGGATTGTTTTGTATGGCCTATTGATTTCATTTGACTTTGATACAACTACTCTATGTAATAGGGACAAAAGGGAATTTATTGAGTTCTGAAAAGGTTAATCCTCTGACATATATTACTAAAATCACTTTGGCAAGAAGGTGGAGGATGGATTAGAGTGGGGAAAGATTTGACATAGGAACATCAATTAGAAAGCTATTTCAGAAGTCCAGTTAATAGATAAGGTCTAGACTAGATTCCTTGGCTATAACTGGAGAGAAAGGGATCTATATTAGAGATATTCAACTCAATTCAATAAACATTTAGTAAAATGCCTACTATGTGCCAGGCATTGTACTAAGCACTGGGGATACAAAAAGAGGCAAAAGACAGTCTTATCTTCAAGCAACTTACAATCTAATAAATGTTATGAAAGTAGAAATGACAAGATTTGACAAGAAATTGGATGTATTGGAGAGAATGCATTTGAGGATGACAAATCTTTAATCAGTATCATGCTTATACTGTAATCTATCATGATTCCTATATTTTTCAGAAATTTATATTTTACTTTCATAAAATAACTTGAAGTATACATAGACAAGTATCTCCAAAACATAGAAAAAGGATATAAAATAATTTCCAGATGAAACAAGGGCTACCAACAAGGGAAGATCAAAATGGTTTTTTTCATGTCAGTTGAACTGTGCTTGGAAGGAAACTAGGTTTACCAACCTGCTCATTTTTCTTACCATCTAATTTTTGTCACTTTCTCTAGCTCAATTCCTAACTGATATAACTTCTCAGAAAGAACTTTACCCATATCTTAAGCAGATGCCAATGGGATAATTCATGGATGGATAGGGCTATTCTGGCATTCTCACCTAATGGAATCTATGATCAAGAGAAAGATCATCGATTAAATTGAAAACACTAAACTAATAAGTCTCATGAAGTTTAAAAGGGTTCCTGCTAGACCTTTGTCAGTAAGCCTGAGGGAGAGGGAAGGATGAAAAACCCCCAAACAAAACCAATTTAAAATTTAAAAAAAAAAAGAATTCCAAAGAATACACAATGGGAAGAAATGTCATTCTTGGCTCAAAAAAATCACAAAATACACTTTGTTTAACCATTAAATAATGATGTTAAAGATGAGTGAATGCTGCTGGAATTCACAGAAAGTGTTATCCCAAGACTCTTGAAAGCAGCAAAAAAGTACAATTTTTTTTTTGCTGAGAGGCAATTGGGGTTAAGTGACTTGCCCAAGGTCACACAGCTAGGAAATGTTAAGTGTCTGAGGCCAGATTTGAACTCAGGTCCTCCTGACTTCAGGGCTGGTGCTCTATCCACTGCACCACCTAGCTGCCCCAAAAGTACAACTTTTTAGGAATAAAAAGGAATGAAAACCTTTTTAGAAATGAAGCTCAGGGCTGTGTGAATTATTGCCTTGTAATAAATTAAACTTATGTTTTTTAAATAAATAGCAACATAAAATAATAAATAATAAATGGATCAGTTGATTTTTTTGAGGATTTCCAGTGACTCTGCTTCCCTGCTATTCCTGGCTTGGGTTATCAATGCAGATCATTAGTTTCCTGATTCTCTGAGGCTTTCACTCAGTAGAGACCCTGAATACCAACATAGGATAAATATAATCTGGGAAGAAGTGAAATGAGAATTAATATATATATATATATATATATATGTATATATATCTGCCTCTGCTCTTTGCTGTCGAATCTGCAAAAGCCTCAGGGTTGCTGGATTGTAAGGATACAATAAACACCTTATTATTGCATTTGGGCAATAGAAATTTGGGCAAGGAAATGGCTGTAGTGATCTTGTTTTTTTACAAGGCAAAATATAACTGTCCTGGACCAGTGCCCTAGAACAAGATTATAGATCAGTATCCATCAGCTCCCTTTTTATGCTCAGCAAGCTAAAAAAAGTTTTATATTCTCAAAGCTCATGTTTCAGTCTTAATGGCTTATTTTTCTTTCCAAGATCATTCTTGAGGGAGGGAAGGGAATTCCTAGAAGCCAAATTGGGGTAAATAGCTTTGTAAGGCCTCATGGGCCCAGGATGCTAACTAAGTTCACTTACTGACCTGCTCACTTCTCTGGCAATACAGCTCTGTTTGGGAAATCTTTTCCCTCTAGATGGCATTAATGCTCTTTCATTCTCAGCCTCTTTTGCTTTTTCCTTACTGTGTCTTAGATGGTGGTGTCTTTCAGCCCCAGCATGCTGTGATTTAACCAGAGGTTTGATGTGGTAGGATGTTGGCTTGCACAAATATGATCTACTCTTCTTCCCTACCCCCAACCTAAAGGATAATATACTGCTTTTTCAAAGTCAATTAACACTTAGGGCAAATGAAATAGAGAGAGTGAAAGGTCAATTACTTAAGGGTTGTCACCAGCCTTCCCAGTTTATTCAGCATTCATCTAGGAATAACAGATTCTGGGAAAAGAAAGGAAATCATAATTAACTCATTTGATTTCCTGATGATTTTCAATGAGACAGTTTAATATAGCTTATCTGTTTTATTTTACAACAATGCCAAGGATGCTTATTGTTGCAGGATTGGCTCTGGTGTGAACCATTTTAAGGTATTTAAGTAGGTGGTCACCTCAGGATCCTTGGAGAGAGACTTGACAATTTATGTATCCAAGAAAAGTGAGTGAAGAGAAACACATGACAAATTTCAGGTTTGGGAGGTTTTTAATACATTTTGTGAAAGAAAGGAATCTTGGTTGTAGCCTCCTGATGCCAAAACCAAGAACAGAAGAAAGTCAATTATAGGAGAGCAGAGGAGAGAGTGGGGGATGATTTACCTGAGGAAGGAAATGAAAAGTTTTTCCACTTATAAGACTAGCAAATATGAAGCCCAACAAAAGCGTTGCTCACTTGAAACTTGGGGATGTTTTAAATTGAAATCCTCACACATTTATTATGTGCCTACTATGGACAAGGGACTGAGAGATATAAGGATGAAAATGCAAGAATCCTTGCATTCAAAGGGGATTACATTCTGCTTAAATGCAATTCATCAAATATTTATTAAGCACTGACTAAGTACAGGGCACTGTGCTAGACACTGGGGACACACATACAAAAGTGTCTACTCTCAATTTTTCATTCTATTGGGCAGCTATCACCAATATGAAAATATATTTATGTAAAGTAATATCAAGAATAAATATGTAGCTATATACATTATGCTCTCAAATGGGCTTCCATGTCACTGCACAAATATGAAAATATTTCACCATCAATTTCTTCAAATGGTAATAGAGTTCATGATCCAGAGGATTATAGATTTAAATCTGGCTACACTCTTGGAAGTTAACCTAGTGTTACAGATTTCATATCAGGCATCTTTGTAGAATTTCCTTTGGAAAAAAAAGACAAACACCAAATTAAAAAGGAAAACCAAAACAACAAACCTCAACATAAATGAGGTTAGTATAAAATTAATGCATTAAAATAGCACATTTATATAATCCTTTTAAGTTTGCAAAGTGCTTTAATATATATCATTTCATGAGCTTTTCAACAACTCTTTGAGGTAGGTGATACAGGTGTTTTTTTTTTGTTTTTGTTTTTTGTTTTTGTTTTTTTTTACAGTTAAGGAAACAGACTTGAGGTTAAGTGATTTGTCCAGTGTCATGAAGCAAATTAACCCCTTAATAGTAATATCAGGCATTTGCAGAGTGCTTCAAGGCTGGCAAAAAAATCCTTTGATCCTTGCAACAATCCTGGCCCCTTGGGACCAGTGTGACTGTCACTGTTCACAATTCTCATGTTATGCTTTATGCTTATGATTGTAGGCATAGCTCTTCCATCTTTATATTTTATAATAAAAAATAACTTGGCTCAGCTTAATAACCTTTTCCTTCTTGAATAAGGAGTTTCCATTTGCAGTCATAGGAACAGGAAAAAAAAAAAGACTTGCTCTAGCAAGGCAGGGAGATTGTTTTATGCTTTGTGACTAAAATAAGGTTTTTGAAAGAGCAGAGGAGATGGAGTAAGTACATAATGAGCAAATTCTTGTGAGGCAAATTATTATTCTGGGATTTTGAACTAGTCTTTTAAGAAAAGCAATAATAATAATTCTGACCCTGTAAGTGCTGATGCCAGGAGAGAGGCAACAGTGACTCTGCTGGAAATCCAGTGGGGTTGCTGTCCATTGTTCTGATCTCATGTTGCAAAGCCTGAAACAGGATTGGTAGAGTGTAAGTCCTGATCTCTACCAGTGAGACATGTCCTCCCATTTGCAATCCACCATTGAAAGAGGAACAGGGCTCTTTTGATTTTCTAGACACCTTTGGGCATACCAAGGTGTGTATTCGAATCATAACAAAGACAAATCAAGGGAGGCATTTGTTGTGGCTACACAAAATAGAGGGATGCAGAAAAATACTAGTATATTTCTCTTTCCAGTATTCCATGCAATTAGGACAGGACAGAAATGGTTTTTATGTTTTTATCTTAGGCTTTTATGTTTTTATATTAGCTAGCTATGGTTTTTGTGTGCATAATATGATCTTGGTCCTACTGCATCTACCTGGATAAATCCAGTGAAAATTGGAATTGAGTAGGAGAGTTGAACTGAGCCACAAAATTTCATCATTAAGGTTTCTCTTGGAATTTAACTAGCATTCAGATATGCACAGGTTTAAAACCCAGACATGCTAGAAGGTTTATCATAAATACAGATATAAGAAAGTAAATCCCAAATTATAAAAGCATATCCCACTGGGATCAGGGACAGGATTCAGAGTTGGGTCGAAGATCATTCTGTTAATAGAATCAGAGAGATCATTTTCTCACTCATAAGAGGGGGTTTACTTACTAAAATGTCCACATCCTAGGTCTAATGGCTCTTTTGCATTGCCTCCTACTCCTATTTCTAACTGGTCTTGATTTTACTGTTGCTTCCACTTAAAGCAAACTACCAATAGGATGAGGACAAATTTACTTGCAACCAGAGCTATTGCTTGGAATTTTTACTCTCATAGCAAGAAGAGCATGATGCTAGAGGAGCTTACCTGGGATGAAGTCTCCTGCAGGAACAAAGCAAGAGTTGAGATTAACAGTGCTGTCGGTATCTTCTAAATGTCAGTGCACTGTTAACAAAACCATTGCTATCTTGCCCTGGTTATGGTCTGTTGCTTAGTACAGCCCTAAAGTATTCTATGGGAGGATTACATGAGGGTCATTCAGGATAACAGAATTTAGAACTGAAAAAGACAATAGAAGCCTTTCATTTTTATCAATTCAACTATCATCTATTGCTTTCTTCCACTTTAAGTAATCCCATTCCATCCCATTTTCTCTGAGAGATTGATCCCTCAGTCTTGTCCTCTCTGATCACTTCAATCTCTCTCTGGCTTCTTCCCTACTGCTTCATTCTCAAAAAATCTCATTTGAGCATTCTGTAGTCCCTATCATCCTATATTTTTTCAGCCCTTTGTGTTCTTGAAAAAGTCATCTAAATAGATACCTCCACTTTTTCTCCTCTCTTTTTTAAAACCATTTATAATCTGACTTTTGACCTTATAATTGTACCAAAATATTCTTTTCAAAGTAACTAGCGATCACTTAAATTGTTCAATTCAATGAGTTTGTCTCAATCCTCATTCTCTGTGACCTCTCTACATCTTTTGTTACTATTGATCACTTCCATGTGATATTCTTTTGTACCTAGATTTTCAGAACACTCCTCTTTCTTGATTCTCCTCCTACCTCTCTGGCCACTTCTCAGTCTTCCTTGCTGAGTTCTTAGCCAGAAATATGTTTTCTAACCATAGTTGTCCCTAACAGCTCTGTTCTAGGTGCTCTTCTCTCTCTCTACTGCTTCACTTGGTGCCCCATCAGTTCCCATGGATTTAATGACCATTTCTATGCTAATACCATCCTAAGCTTATCTCTCTGCTGACCTCCAACCTGATATTTCCAACTGTCTGTCTTTCAGGCATCTTGGCTGGATGTCCAGTGGATATCTTTAAATTCTACATGTCTCAAACTGAACTCATTACCTTTCCCCCTAGTTACTCCCCACCTCCTATCTTTCCTTTTACCTTAGGGGGCAACATATTGCTCCCAATTCCTCAGGCTCACCTATCTCTAATTGTTCATATCAGAACTGTTGCCAAAGTGGTCTTTTTCACCTCTGCAGCATCTCTCCAATACACCCTCTTCTCTCTTCTGCCACTTCTGGTGGCAGAACTATTCTGGTTCAGGCTGTCATCATCTCATGCTTGGATTATTGCAATTGGCTACTAGTAGATCTGTCTGCTTCATGTCCATTTCCATTCCATTCCACCCTCTATTTAACAACCAAAATAATTTTCCTAAAGCACAGGTCAACCACATCATCACCTTGCCCAGTAAATGCCAATGGTTTTTTTATCCACTAGTTTTTATCAATTTTATCAAATGATCAGCTAATTGATCAAAGAATAAAATAGAAAATACTTTAATATTTAAAACCCTTCACAGCCTATATTTTTCTATCTTGCTCGCCTTCATATTATTCTTCCTTTCCTCCTCCCCTTAACCTCTGCCACTTACTTTTTGTTTCAATGACACTGGTCTCATGCTTGAAATGGTATCCCTCCTAGCTTTCCTAGTATTAAGTCACATCTAAAACCCTACCTTTTGCAGGAAGTCTTTATCAACTATGCTTACTTCTAGGGTCTTCCCACTGTTAATTATATATATATATATATATGCATATATATATATATATGTGTGTGTGTGTGTATACATATGTATATATATATATATGTGTATATATATATAAAGAGAAAGAGAGAGAGCTTGATTGTATATATTTATTTGCTTGATGTCTCCCCCATTAAATTCTAAGTTTCTTGAGGATATTCCCAGAACTTAGCACAGTGTCTAATACGCAGTATGTACTTAATTATTTTTTAGTCACTTATTGAGGCATTAAACATCTAATATTCACAAAGCCTTTTCCTAGGACTAGGGATACAAAGTCCAGAACAATCAACATTTTCCACTCTTAAAGAGCTTACATTTTTCTGTATTGAGGAATCTATGATCCAAAGAAGTAAATTATCTATACAGAGACAGAATTTGATCCCAAGTTTTCTTATCTCAAACTCCAGTGCTATTTTCCATATTGCAGCCTGCAACATCTCTGACTCTACTTCTGTAGGATTTATCTTTTGTTCTCTTCCTGTGACTTACTCTGACCCTCTTCTTGGGAACTATGTCTTACTTGATTTTGTCTTCCCACTAACTTGTTCAGGGCCTGGATTTAAGGAGGATTTTTGGTCTAAGTTTGTTGAGTTGTATATCTAAAGGACTGGTTCTTAATCTTTTTTTTTTTTTTTTGTATCATGAATCCCTTTGAAAATCCAACAAGGCCTATAATTCCCTTCTCAGAATAATATTTTTAAATGAATAAAATAAAATTAGTAAGATTATAAAAGTGGCCAGTTATATTGAAATAATGATGCATTTTTTCCCCATTGATGTCTATAGAACACTTGAAATCATCCTGGATCCTTTTGGGCATCTGTGGATTACACTTTAAGAATTCCTGACCTAGAGGAATAAATTTTCTGAATCTCTCCTTTTGAAATCATTAGACTCTTATAACATTATTCTTTTTTTTTTTTTTTTTTTTTGCTGAAGCAATTGGGGTTAAGTGACTTGCCCAGGGTCACACAGCTGTTACGTGTATGAGACCAGATTTGAACTCAGGTCCTCCTGACTTCAGGGCTGGTGCTCTATCCACTGCGCCACCTAGCTGCCCCAACATTATTCTTTCTTTTGAAATTTTAATATCACCCACTGAATATTTGTGGAATTGGAATTGGAGAAAGGAGTTAGACAACAGTGATACAGAGCTACTTTTTCACCATCCTTTGAAAAGGAAATCAAAATAAATCAGGCCAGTGATGGCCTCATGGTACCTTGTGGCTATGGTTTACTGGATTCCTGACCTTATCCTTCATCTGACAGCTCCTTCTTCTTTTTGTGTCTGTGCAGAACTTCTATGCATGTCTCCAGCTCATAACCACTTTCCTCCCCAACCCCCTTTAAGCACATGTTATTCATATGACACAAGACTGTCACCAAAAGCAGCCTGTGCCTTCTCTCTGTCAAAAACACTATTAGTACCTGACTCCCCCCTTCTTCCTTCCCCAGTGACTCAGTCCCTGGCAGGTGTTACAAGTAAAAAAGTTTTATGGCAGCTGTTCTGGGAACCTCAGAGACAAATCCACATGTATGGGGAAAGGGTAACAATGAGGGAACTGTCTGTCAATGCTCTTTGCCAAATCCCACTTCATCCTCTAGAGACTTTGGCTTCTTGCAGAACATTTTTTTGTTTTTCTACTCTTTCTTTCTTTCTTTTTCTTTCTTTCTTTTGTTCTTTATTTCTCTATCTCATATCTATGAATATATAATTTATCTATATATTCCATTATTAATTTATCTATTCATTTTAGTTCAGTTTCTTTTTTATGTTAATTTAAAAATTACAATAATTTTGTTTCTTCATTCGAGGTGAATTTATGAAATATTGCTTTTTATTTGTTCCTTTAGAAAATTATAACAATTCTGTTTCTTCATTAAGGGATGAACTCATGAAATATTGCTTTTCCTTGGATTTCCTATCTAAGTAGCAGTGTGCTTCAGTAAGCATGCAAACTCAGAATAGTCACCTAGCAACAGTAATCCAAAACTAATTGATTTCAGAGCTTTCATATTTCCCCCTGTATAGTCAGTATATTTGCCCTCTACCTCTTTGCAATTCATGGAAAGAATATCAGGAAAGAGAATGGAGAGCACGATTATCTCTTCTGGTTCTGATATAAGATTCCCTACTTCTCTCTCCCCCTCCCCCACTTGTAAGGACATAGTGTTTTGAGACTCCATTGAGGGCTTCCTCATTCAAATCATCCCAAATTAAAATATATAAATATTTCAACCTCCAAAACCAAGTTTCTCTGCCATTATATATACATATGTGTATATATATATACATACATATATGTGTGTATCTTTATTTATTTGTTTCTTTTCACCTTGATTTAATGCTCAACTTCCATCTTTTGAAAATAAAGAATGGTTAGATAGAGTCAAAATTGTGAGGATTTTGTCAAGCTGATGGAGTTGTATTTATTGGCAGGTTATCAAGACAGTTGGATGAATTAAAAAGTTGATGGAAACTCCCAAACCAATAAATAATGTCAGCAATTAACATGGGGGCATTACCTTTATGATAATTGTAGTTGGATTATCTTTCCAGTTTTGATACACATTAATTCCCTTTGGCTAATATATTTCCTTCTCCTTTCCCTAATACAACAGAAGGCAGACTTTGAAGCCAGACCTTGCTTTCTTTTCTATCTACCATGACAGAGTATATCATTAGGATAAGACAGTCTCTGGGTTCATGACTATGGAGGGCCTAGGAATTCAGGTGCATATCTTCCTTATTTTGATGTATTATGAAGAATATTTAATGGAAAAAAAAATAAGAGTTCTTACATAAAACGCTGATTTGATATTAAAGCATCAATCTCTTCAGAAGTAATCAGAGAATGGAGGTTCTGTATCAAGGCACCTGATTGCACTTTAAAGTTTATTTGCTCATGGCAGGGCATGAGCTGAGCAGGCTTCCTATGATTTGAAGTCAATTATGCAGTTCCATATTATATGCTACTATATATAGTACAGTGTTCAGATTCAGAAGCTCTGTAAACTATCTAATCACAGTAGAGAAACTAACTTTAAAACTTGGGAGGACCCTGATTCCATCATTGCAGCTGGAGACATAGATTTTACCATTAAGAAGACATGCCAGTTGATTTCAGACTGAACTATCCTCTGATGGATAGTGGCTGAATTAGGAGGTTTCAGTTCTCTAAACAATCCAAGTCAAAGAGTAAAATCTTTTGACATTATTGCCTTTGCCTTTTGAATCAAGAGATACCATTTTTTTCCTGTGTGATTCAGACCTTTTTTATAAGTTCAGCATCTGTTCCTCAACTCTGCCATTGAAATAAATGTGACTAACAGTTATAAAACAAAGCCAAGAACAACAATAACAAAAATCAACAAACAAAAACCTCAAGTCAACAATGACTTTAGCCTTCAAAGATGTGAATGCAGACCATTGTGCTTTGGTATCCTGAGAATAGGCAGTCTGTAATGTGATGAAGTTGAGCAAAGACAACTTCAAATTGAATATCTGGAGGAATTCATAATAATGAAATATATTAAATAGAAAACAATTTTCTCAGGGAGAGGAGAAGAAGCTTTTTGAGCTGTTTCATTTGAAACAAAGTTGAACTGGGGCAGCAAAGTGGTGTAGTGGATAAAGCACCAGCCTTGAAGTCAGGAGGACTTGAGTTCAAATCTGACCTCAGACACTTAACACTTCCTACTTGTGTGACCCTGGGCAAGTCACTTTACCCCAATTGCCTCAGGAAAAAAAAAGAAAAGAAACAAGGCTGAACCAGACACTGGATAATATACTGAGGGGAGTTCTTCTGCACCAGAAAAAAAAAAAAAAAACATACATGCTCACTTGAAAGTTATTTTTCTCATTTTAACATCTAGGATTCTAAATAACAATAGTTACTAATATCTACTTGGAGGATAGGGGAAGATTGTATTTTGTAGATCTTCATTTCTCTGTAATTCTATTATTTCCTTAGTCCTTTGTTCTTTCTGGGATTAGAAATGATACAGAGACAATAATTATTTTTTATACTTTTTCCTTCCCATAAATTACTAAAACTGATGACTAGAGGGCTTAGTGTTTTTACTTGGACTAATAAAACAAATGTGCAATTAAGATGACACATTTGTCTTTTTGAAAATAGGGTTATTATGATGTCACTTCTTTTTCACAAGTTCCTGAATTGAATTATCCCCATGTAGCATATAAACCAAAATATCAGGGAAGCACAAACAGCTAAACCAATGATAGTACATATTAAAATATTCAGTATTCTACCTTAGTAGTTCCTTACCTCTTTACTGAGAGGGAGCTATGTTTCATTTTCACTTTTCCTGGAATATTATTGGTTTTTCAGTTATTCAGATATTGGATTATTTTCAGTGATATTTTTATTTGTTGTTGAAGTTACACACATTGCTTTTTTGGGTACTGTTTCTCCCTGTTCAAATAGTTCTTCTTACATTTCTCTAAATTCCTCATTTCTTACTATACAATGATTTTGCAGTATTTTTCTAAACTATTCATTCAATGAAGCAATGGATCCACAAGTATTTCTGTAGTAGTTAGTATATATGTGCTAAAGACTGGGGATAGAAATACAATAATTGAAGTAATGGCTACTCTCAAAGAGCTGGTAGATATTTTAAAGGTAGAAAAAGTTTTGACAATTGATTGGACATATGGGTTAAGGGTGCATGAAGCTCATATGAGATATATAGATCTGTGAGAGATGACAGTCTCTTAGAAAGATGATAAGTAAATACATCAGAGTTGGTGAGGTCACCAAGAAAAAGGATAAGGAGAGAGAAAAGAGGGCCCAAGTCAGAGCCTTGGGGAATGACCACAGTTTAGGGGGATGATATGGATAAAGTCAGAAAAGGAGGCTGAGAAAGTATGGTTGGATAATTAGGAGAAGTGAGAGAAAATCAGAGGAAAGACTCAAAGAGGAGAGAGTAGTTAACAGAGTCAAATGGTTATGTGATTTCCTCCAGCATCATTTAGTACCTTGAGAAGGAACAGATTGGGTAGATAGAAAGAATAATCCAGGGCTAAGGTTTGACATTGGATAATTGGAGAAAAGATTGTGAATAGGGGAGGTGCATGAGTAAAGTTGGTTTGACTACTATTGGGGTAAAAAATGGAATGGAAGAATGTAGAGTAGAGGTAGAGAGGATAAAGGATTAATTTACCAGTGGTTGAAGCATGAGGAAAACCAGAATAGGATGTCAGTTGGCAGAATGAGGTTTTATTTATTTTTTTAACATTAAGGAAGTGAAACAATAGTCAATAATCTTGAAATCCACCATGTAACAATACTGCTGGTGGGTAGAAAGTAATGGGATGGAAGGAAAAATTCCTCAATAGATGAACACCTATTTTGTTTCTAGGCTTTATTACCACAGAAAGTGCTACTATAACTATTTTGATGTATATTGGAGCTTCATTTGTGTCTTTGATTTCCTTGAAATATTTACCCCAAAGTGGAGCACTTTGGTCCAAAGTATTGATAATTTAGTCACTTGGTGGAATAATTCCAAACTGATAGCCAAATAGATGAACCAGTTTACATCTCTACCACTGTTGTTTATCATACTTACCAATTTGTGAGGTGAATCCTGAGAATTGTTTTAATTTTCATTTCTATAATTATCAGTGTGCATTTTTCTTATGAATAAGAGTCTCTTTTGGTCTGATAAATTATGATATTCTAAGGATACACCATCATTACAAAACATAAAAAATCCCCTCCACAACACTGCCAGCAAAGCACCATCCAGCTCTCTTCTCAGGCTGTCCATTCATTCCATTTGGCACAGTTTTCATTGTTAGTAAGTTGTCTTCAAATAGAAATCTGCCCCTCTGCAACTTCCACTTATTACTTTTAGGTCTATTTTTTTTGGGTTGTACAGAACAAAACAAAATTGACTTCCACATGATAGCAATTCTATGATCTTATGGGAGAACACTTGAGACTGCATAATTTCAGCTAGAACAAAGCTGGAATAACAAAACAGATTTCTGTACTTTAAAGATTTGGTAATGACTTCTTAACTTCTCAGGGATAGATGAGATTCGCAAGGCCCACTCAGCCATCTGTTTGCCTGATTTCAGTCCATTTCCATCTTTTCCAGGGACACAGACACAAATAAAGCTTAGGTTGTGTTCCCAATTCTGAGTTACTTGGAATCTATCTTTGTCTTGAGGCTGTATATAACTTGATATGCAATGCCAAATTGTATTTTCTTGTGATTTTTAGTATATATGAAAGATTTTTGTTTGTTGCCTGTGCCAGTGGCTTAGAATATGGACTGTCCAAGGTTGTGTCATTAAATATTCTTTTTCTGTCAGAAGAGTTATTTGTCATCTTAATTCACAATTGAGAAAGGTGGATGCTGAAGGAGTTTGAATCAACATTTAAGTAGCATGTCTCTAAATGCATATTTATGGAAATGTCTAGCCTTCTATAGTCAATATGTCTACCTCAGGAATCCAAAATAAGATGATGAAAAAATTTAATTATACAGAAGCAAAAGTACAGATCTAATGAGACAACCGTGTATAGTGATCACTATGGAACTTCAAAAAGCAAAGAGAGAAGAACTGACCTTTAAAAATACATGTTTAATTCGTTCCAATTGCTCCTTTTTGGGAAACAGGCTAATTAGCTTAATTTTTATAGTGAAGAGATTAGTCAATGCTGTGGATGGAAATGATCCAGAACCCCATTTCAAGGCTATCCCAACTAGTCAGGAAGATGTTACCTTAAAAAAGAAAAAAAAAAACACCCAAAATGTTTGTTGAAGCAGGACTCATTTCCAATCCAATGACATTTCTGAGATGATCTTGTAGTTTTAACTTTCATGGACCTTAACAAACATTGCTTCTTGAAAATCTGAACAGACAGACCAAGTCAATTGTGGATGTGAGAGCTGTAATACCTCTATTGATTGGATTCTCCTTTTCTCCATATATACACATCAGTGAAGAAGCTGTGTGAGCACTAGGGAACATAGAAGATAATGGCACTGAAGTGAGAGATGCCATTATTGTCTGTGTTGTGATACCTCCTCTTTCTTCCTTGGCCTCACCTACTAAACCTTTATGTTTCTTTGGTATATGATATGGACCTTGTTCAACTTCTGTCAGAGTGAGAACCTATACCCATTTGCAAAAGTAATGAAGCAGATCCTGCCAGTTCTCTAAGCTCTTGCAAGACTCTGAGATTCTATCAGAAGCTTGTTGGGCTCTGCCATATCTTTCTGATGGCTCCAATCAGGATTAGCCAAGTGGTACAGACTGGGGTCCTTCCAAAGTTAATCTACTCATGAGCAATCCATACCTCATTATTACTATCCCTTCACTCCCTGCAGGTAGTAACATGGGACAGACCAATAAACCTAGATGGCCATTGATGTGGGTTTCTTGACATTGCTACCCCATCTTCTGCATCACCACAGGGTCTCAATCCACAGGAAGGCTGTGTGGGCACTCAACAACATTGCTGCAATACCTTGTGAATAGATCCAGTAGCTTATTATCTGTGGGCTACTGCCATCCTCCATGGCCCTAAGAAATGAAGAATCCAAAGTCAAGAAAAAGGTTATTTAGATGATAGGTAACTTCATGAATGTGGAGGACATTGCACCAGGTGTTGGAGCTCATCAAGGCTGGAATCCTGGAATTGTGCTCACTGTCAGTTCAATCTGCTCACTGTTAAAGAAAGCAAAACTCCTCTCCTATTCTAGACATTATTACACAAGTCCTCCCGGGCTCAGAGAAACTAGGAGAAGGGAAAAGCTGTGATTTCTAATACAGGAACTTGGTGGACCAGATAAAATGGAGGTGTTATAATTTCACAATAACAACTTGATCTTTCAAGCTTTCTTGGACCTCATTGAAAATTACTTTTCTGAGGTGGAAAAATCTCAAAGATCAGCCAGATGTAGACCAAGAAAATATAATATTTTCAAATTTCCTGTGGAAGAGAAGAATAAAAACTTGAACTTATGAAGTCAGATAACTAAGTTTTTCAAAGAAGTTATAGATTGGAGAAAGGGAAAACACTTTAAAAATTACTTTCTCAGGACACTGGGGTTAAAGATAAAAATATTTTGCATAGTGAAAGATAATGCTAGTTACACAAAAGGCAGAAATTCAAACAGCTCTTGCCCTCAAGGAGTCTCCATTCTATTAGAAAGGGATAAGACACTTAAGAAGTAAATAGATACATAGTGTCAATAAAGGAATACAAAGTAATTTTCCTAGGGAGAAAGTAACTAAAAAGTGACAGGATTAGGAAAGGCCTTTTTGTTGGAATTAGGATTTAGCTGCACTTTGAAGGAAGATTTGAAGAATTTTATGAGATGGAAGACTTAATTATCTCTAAATACACAGATGTGTCTTTTGTATCTGATGATCAGTATAATTCCTACATAACTTTGTTTTGCAAAATATTTTCTTTATAGTAGCTTAATAAAGTAGGTAGTGCTAGTGTTAATGTACTTTTTTAGCATAAGGGAAAAGAGCATTGGATCTATTGCTACTGGATCAATTTAGATTCACTCACATCTAAGCTCTCTAATTTACTGTCAGGCTGATCTCTCCTCTCTGGACTTCTGGCTCTTTATCTTTAGAATAAGGAGATTGACTACATATTCTATAAAGTCTCTTTCAGATCAATGATTGCATGATTTCACTGGACAAAAAAGAGCTATCCAATATTTACCTGTTGTATAGTAATAGTACCACTCTTTGAGGGTTGACCCCATCCAATATCGAGTGGTTCTGTAACAAAGTCTCAATCTGTGCTTTTAGTACACATATATACTTCTGACCTATTTTATAGTCAATCCAACAAGCATTACTTATAGGTGGAAATTTGGGGTCAGATACTGTACAAAAATCTGGGGATACAAAGGAAGGCAAAAGACTGTCCCTGTCTGGGGGAGACCACATAAAAACAGCCACATAGAAACAAGATATGTACAGCATGAATTAGATAAGCAACAAGGGAAAGGTATTCTTACAGAAAGTGAGATTTTGACTGGGACTGGAGGAATCCATGGAAGTCAGGAGACAGAAATAAAGAGGAAGAGAATTTCAAGTCTGGAGGACAGCTACTAAAAATATGTGGAGCCAGAATATGGCATGTTTTATGTGAGGAACAGTAAGAAAGTCAGTGTTCCAAAAGTTATGTGCAGAGGAATAAGAAGACTGGCAAGGTGAGAAGGGATCAAGTTATAAATGGCTTTAAGTGCCAAACAGAAGGTTTAAATTTGATCCTGCAGGTGAGAGGGAACCACCAAGTTTATTGAATAATGGTGAGGTAGAAAGGGCCATGATCAGACCAATTCAAGAGCATAATATAGAACAGACTGGAGTAGGGACAAGCTTGAGTCAAGAAGAACAACTATCAGGCTATTTCAATAATCCAAGAATGCAGTAAAGAGAATTATACCTGAAAGTGTCAGAGGAGAGAAGGGGATATGTACAAGAGAGATTATATAAGTAGAAATGACAATACTTACCATGGGAGAGCAGCTGCCATCAAGGCTCCATTTTTGGGCTAATTGGGGATAATTAGAATAACAATATAACCAGGCATTTGTCTAGTACTTTAAGGTATATAAATTCCTTTTTTATGCACAATCTCATTTGAGCCTTACACTCAACCTGTAAGGTAGGCACTATAGATATCATGATCTTCATTTTACAAAGGAAGAAACCAAAGTTCAGGGATATAAAATCACTTGCCCATGGCCACTCAACTATTCTCTACAATCTGGTTCTTAAACACAACATTCTAGCCATTACTACATAATACCGACTACTACAATCCAGAAAATAAAATTAGCATTGTTAAGTCAGATGAAAACATTTTGAGTTTACTAGGATGAGGGCTGAAAAATATTACCTTTTTAAAATTTTTCCTCCCCTCATGATTTTCCTAGAAAATCAAGTATGATAGTTTAAGGTAAACTTTTGGATAATTAAGGTAAAAAGTTTATTATTAAAAAATTTCCATCAGATGAAGAAGTATTTTAAAACTATAGCTATAGGACATATTATTTATGTAGTTAACACATAGAGCAATTTCAGATTTTCAGAGTACTTTAAATATATTATCTCATTGGAGACTTGCAACAACTCTGGGAGGCAGGTGCTATTAATATCCTCATTTTAGAGGAATAAACCCAAGCACTGGGAATTAGGAGACTTAAAGGACACACAAGTAGTTAAGTACCTTAGGAAAGATTTAAATTTACATTTTCCTGAATGAAGGGCTGACCTTATGTCCCCTATGTCATTCTGTCTTTTAATTTACTGAATCTGGGCAAGTGGTTGATAATTTGAATACAAAGGAAATGAAAGTCATAAAAAAGCTTGCTTGTGAATCAAGAAAGATTGTCTTTATTTTAGATACTAATCTCAGCAAGTTTGCAAAGTGGGTCTAAAAACCCAACTAGAATAAAGCCTTTGCCTGTATTAGTCTCTGAGAAGTCTATCTATCAGTCTTCTGCCTATTTTGTAAGAGGTGCCTGTCCATCAAGCAGGCATATTTTACAGGTCCTGGAGGGAAGGAATAATATATTCAATTTTACCAACCTTTATTCTCAGTAACACTTTATCTCAAGTGCCCATTAGCCAACATGGACTACAGTGTCTGTTGAATTATGATGAAGACTCTCCCAGCAGTCAAATTTTCTGGAATTTATTTATAACAAATGGGCTTCTGACAACCCTTTACCTTGGCTAATACCCTGTAAAGGAATTTTTTTCTGGGAGGAACTGCAATGTGCTACTCTTAATGAAGAATCAAAGCCAGAGAACCTTGTTACCTGCTTTCCCCAAAAGTCTACAAAGGACCTTATGAACATAGACGGCCGAATGCTTCCATCAAACATTTCAGTCTGTGATTTTAGATCTTAATTTCCAGTTCCCTTCCTTTTATGTCATGATAATAATAAAATTCTAGAAAATATAGTCAGATTCTTTTGCAACTCATCATTTCAATATTTTCATAGGCTGTAGCTATTTTAATTAGGAGAGGAGCCTTTTGGGTGGGTGCCTTTTGTCGAATTCTAATGAAACTGAAGAGCATGAAATGCAGTTTCCCTGTTTTTAAATGAAGCTACTTTTATAGAAATAAAATGAGAAATGGAGAAATGGTTGAAGTCACAGTGCATGAAATTAAGGGAGCCTAGACTGTATTGGCAACTGTTAACATTTTTTTTCCCCTTGAGTTGATGTTTGGTATTTTGAGGTCCAAAGAGGTTTCTCTCTCTCTCTCTTCTCTTCACCCTTTCCCCCCCCCGTCTCTCCCCTCTCTTTCCATTCCCTCTCTTTTCTCTTTCTCACTTCTCTCTTCCTTCTCTCTTCTCTTTCTCTTCCCTTTCTCTCCCATCTCTCCTCCTGCCCCTCTACCTTTCTCCTGTCTCTCTCTGCCTCCTCTCCCTTTGCCTGTTCTTCGCCCTCTCTCTCTCCCCTCTCTTCTCTACTCTTCCCTTCTTTCTTCCCTATCCCTCTTTTCTCTGTCTCTCTGTCCCTATCTCTCCCTCTGTTTCTCTTCCTTCCTCCCTTTTCCTCCCCCTTCCCTCTCTTGTTCTCTCCCTCTCTTTCTCCCTCCCTTTCTCTCTCTCTCCCTTTCCTTTCCTTTCTCTCTACTTCCCTCTCTCCCACTCTTTCCCTTCCCCTCTCCTTCCTTTTCTCTTTCTCCTCCCTCCTTTTTTCTTTCTTCCTCTCTCCCTCCTCTTCCCATTTTACCCTCCCCCTCTGTCTTCCTCTCTCTCCTTCCATCCCTCTCCTCTTCCCTCCCCCCATTCTTTCTTTCCTTCCCTCCATTTCTCTTTCTCCCTCCATTTCTCTCTCTCCCTCCATTTCTCTCTCCTTCCATTTCTCCCCCTCCCCCTCCCACTCTTTCTTTCTCTCTCCCCCCTCTGTTTTTCTTCCTTTCCACCTTTAATATTGTGTGGCTTATGATACACAAACTCTTAATGATTCTAATTGAAGCAAAATAAGTGAGATAAAAGGTCCCATTTTCAAACAAACAAAAATTCAAGTTGACAATGCATGTAGTTTTGAGATAAATGACTAAATTTGTGTTGGAGTTCAAGTAAAGGATAATTCAATGTGGAGAGATAGGGAAAGATCACATTTTCAGTTTACTTGCAATATAATCAAAAGTTTGATCAAGATTCAGGAACCTGAATCTTTATAGTTACCAAACTTTATAGTTACCAAATTAACAACTTGTAATTGTGGTCACTCATTTCAATAATGAATTATTCTTCAAAGGATAAGTGTATCCATATAACACAAAGGAAAAAAGGCAAAAGGTCATAAACCCCAAACAAACTAACAATATAGGCAACTAATGGCGATGGTTTAAGTTCCAAACTAGAGTCTAGATGTTCAATGAGCTCATTTACCTTTCTTTATAAATTAGATTAACTGAATAGTATTAACCATTCCCTTTATTTCCCCTCCCCCCCCCCCCCATTCCCCCATACCCCCTTAGACAGGAAGACTGGATTACTGGGTTTAGATTTTAGTAGTTATCTATCCTGGACAATTCACTTAATATCTATCTGTGATACTTTCTTCAACTGCAAAATAGAGATAACAACAACACTTACCTATTGTTGTGAAGATAAATAAGATAATATTTATAAAGCATTTAGCATATTGCCTTGCAAATAGGGAGAGATTAAATGCTTGCCTCCTTTTCCTTTCTAGACCACTAGAAGGTTCAGTGGAAAGAATGGGAGACTTGGACTCACCAGTGTTAGACATCTTCTAAATGCCTGATAGATATTATAATGCTTAATAAATGTTTTCTGATTAACTCTAGGTAAGTCATTTAACTTAGCTTCTATCTGCCTCTGCCTCAATGTCCTCATCTCTAAAGTGAGAATAATATCAGCACTTACCTCTCAGATTTGTTGTGAGGATAAAATTATCTAATGTTTTTGTAATACTTTGCAAATCTTAAAATGCTATACAAATGCTAATTATTCTTTTTAGCTATTAAACCAGACCTGAAAGTCTTTATCAGATATAATATATGAGGTGATGAGTAGTTTTGCTATTTGAAGTGAGGAAGTTCCTCCTTCCCTCCTTCTAGTCTTCCATTTCTCCCTCTTTCCATTCCTTCCTTTTCTCTTTCTGTTCTACTCTTTCCCTTTCTCCCTCCCTCCCTACTTTCCTTCCTTCCCTCTTTTACCTTCCTTCTTTCTTTTTTTAAAAAAGCTTTTCTTGAAGGATGAAGGGATAGAATCATACAATCATATAATGTCAGAGTTGGAAAGAACTCCAGGGGCTTTTTGACAGAATGAGCACTTGAAAATAATCCCACCTTTCTGGTAATACTTTATAAATACACTGACATACACAGTGGCATAAACCCAGAGAGACAAAGGCACACATTTGGTTTGGCATATATTTCTTTTTAAGGGAAATTATTAAATTATTTAGCTTTCACATTTAGTTTAGTTGTTTCTGAGATATATTGAGTGATTTGAAGGGAGAAGAGTGAATATTTTTAAATGAGAAAAATGAATTTATTTTTTCATTACATAATTAAATAAGACTGATTACATCATCCCAAAATTTTCTAAAACTATTCACCTAATTTAGATACAGAAGGGAATAATAAAAGATTCATTTTGGGAAAAGTTTCACTTGGTGAAGAAATACTTGATATAATTTAGTAATATTAACTAGTAAGCTGTAAGGTTCTTCAGATTAGGGACTTTTAAAAATGTCTTTGTAGCCCTAGCACTTTATGATATCTATATATCTTATATATATATTTATATATATGTATCATATATATACTTACATATATATGTATGTATTTCTTATACTTACATATATACTTATAGATATCATACTTACATATGTATATATATCCTACATACACCCGCACATATATCCTATATATTCTTAGATATGTATCTTATATGTACACATATATATCTTACATATATATCTTATGTTTACTTATATATTCTTGGATATGTATTTTATATATACTTACATATATATCTAACATATGCTTATATATATGCCTTATGTGTACTTATATATCTTATATATAGTTATATATACATATATATCTATATCATGTATACTTATATATTTTTCATATACAAGTATATATATACACTTATATATGTATATATATATATCATATATACTTCCACATATTTATATGCTTATTATCAATGTATATCATATATATTTACATATGTATACTATATATATTTTGTGTACTTATGTATATAACAAATATAAGTATACGTGTATACATAAGTATACATACTTATACATAAAAGTATACATTCATAGATATATCTCTATATATCTTATGTATACTTATATTTCTTATATATAGTTATGTCATGTGCATCTTACATATTTTGTATATATACTTATATATTTAAAATATAGTACATATATGCCTAAAAATTGTTGAATTGAATAGAATCAATAAAAATAAGTCACTGCCTGCCTGTGAGTCCAAGCTGTCATAGCCACTATTTATTGCTATAATATAGAGTACTGGACATTCACTCAAGAAGATATAGGTTCAAATCCTCCATCCGGCACTAGTTTTGTATTCCTATGTATCTCCTTTAGCCTTTTCTAGTTTTAATTTCTTGATGCACTAATAATAAATAACATCTTCCCACAGCCAAAGAAAAGACATAAGTTTGGCTACAAGTATTGATTTTGGAGATTCCTGATCATAGCTGATATATAGATCATGCCCCAAATATGGCTATGTCACTAGAGGGCCATTTATCACATCTGGAAGTTGCTTTGCACTATTAATATCAAACTATAAAATTCCCTTCTCTTATAATTATGAAAATAAGGCCGTGTTCTAGGTATGCTGAAGGGTATTTGCACAGGCATGAGTCTGAGACAGAAAGTGTTCTGGAAGCCATGTAGCTGTTCTATTTCACAACATCATATTCCCTGTAATATTTAATTGGTACTCAACTCCCTTCTCCCCTCTGTTGAATCTGTGTTTAACTTCTGACCCAGTTTCAGAGGATACTGGTCTCAGAAAAGTGAATCTTGTCCTTTATTTTACCAGGACAAAATAATCACATAGGCCATTTTTGTGCACAATATGATGTTGGAGGGATGTGAATGAAGAATGTGAATCTGAACTGATCAGATTACCAAGGGTTGATGGTTTCTTGGGAAAGTGGACCTCAGACTACTTGGTAGATTCCTGTTTGAGATTGTGGGTTTGAGAGCCCACTTGTGCCTTATATTAAAGAGCCAACCAAGAAAGATGCAATATCTTCCCATGTATAGTCCATGAAAATATGTCAAAATTTTTCTAATTTTTAATAATGTATTAGAAATATTTCCAGAAAAATAGTTTTTAAAAGAAAGAAGATAAAAATACAGTTCTGGAATTCTCTAACCTTGCCAGTAGGCAAATGATGAAATAATAATACCATTAGAATTTCTAGACTCATTAATTTTCATTTTTGGCATTGAGCAATACCGCCTCATTCATTCTTGTACCTTTCCCATAATTCTACCTCTTTTTAGTTTATAATTCTAATTTATTCAAGCTCATTATTTCAACAATGCCAGGCAAGAAGTTGTAAATAGCTTGCTAGCTTTCCTCTGCATGGAATGATAACATCCAATCAGAGTGAGAAAGTCATTTATGTTATCCTGATATCCCAATAGCCTATACTGATTTGGCAGTGTCCGTTCATGAACTGACAACAACATCTGCTAGCAATTTATCCTCTATTATCTCCTACCTACCACTTAACCTATTGGATCAAACAATTCTGCATTCAGGCTCCCATATCCACCTGTAAATCAGCTTTCAGCAAGAAAAATTATGAACAACTTAGTCTTTTTAAAGTTCATAAAATTCAAGTTTCAATATTTGTTTCAATTTTCATTCTCCCCAAATAGTTAAATTTTTTTTCTGTGGTGGGAGGGGTTGATAATTCTCTTTCTATGTCCCTTGTTTTACTGGGCTTAGTTTATTTTTCTTTCTTGGAGTCTTATGAGAAACAGCTGAAGATTCCATTTGCTGAAAGCAGGAGGAAAAATATTTTCTCATTACCTATATCTCCTTGATTAGTCTTATTAAAAGATAGCTCCTCCATGAGGGAAAATAGTCTCTTGATCTGGTCCATTAGGTGGTAGTGATGGGCTTTTTCCAAAGCAAGAATCATTTCTTAGGATAATTCTAATTCTTGGTAACATGAGGTGAGGGGGTAGGGCAGATGGTATTATCTTTGGTAATGAATCCTATATGAACATGTGTCTTATATGATCCATACTAAATATACACGTACATTTTATGTGCACATATTTATATAAAGAATTATGAAGGAAAAGAGGCAATATGGAATAAAGCCAAATGACTGACCTCAGAGTCAGAGACCTGGGTTTAAATCCCATCCCTGACACATGCTAGCTGGATGACCTTGAATAAGTCATATTCTCTCTAAGACTATTATAAAGTAGTTATCCCTTTGCTTTGATAAAGGAGTTTCCTTGTCAGTAGTGACCTACTGAGGGAAATCAAAAGTCCAAATACCCATTCCTTTCTCTTCAACTCCTATTTTCACATTGAAGATGCATAAAAACAAATTCCTTGTGAAACAAGAACAATAAAACAAAAGGTATTTCCACATAAGCCATGTCCAAAAATGCATGTCTCCCTTTTTGCAATTTGAGTCCATCACCTTTCTGACAGGAGTTAGGTACCATATAGATTAGAGAAACACTCTTAGATCTCATAGAATTTAAATCAGGAAGGGACCATATAGTCCAACTGCTTCATTATAATAGTAATCTTGTTTTTTGTTTGTTTGTTTTTGTTTTTGTTTTTTGTTTTAGGAGGGAGGCAGCAGGAAAGTAAAAAGCTATGAATTTAATGGTATAGGGTACAACTAGAGAAGAAACTTCTACCTATTTTGTTTTCATCCTCCCTTCTCCTGTCCCCATGACAATTATCTACCTTAAAACTGTTAGACAAGAAATTTTAAAATGTTTTTTCCTTTTTTTTTAGCATGATATTCCCAAAGGGAAATTTAACTAGAGTCTAAAATGAATAGGATATCTTAATCAACTCTTCATGGTTCCCATAATGTTCATATTTACAGAAAGCCAAAATTGTACACTTTTTCCAACCAAAACTAGATTCCTATGCCCTCTTTGGAAGTCTATTTTTTTCTTTCGAACTTTCATTTCCTCAAAATCTAATTTCAAAGAACATGAATTGTTCAAATGTCTTGACTAATGCTTTAGGAAATCTATACAGCATAGGAGTTGAAATCACAGAAATAATTTTCCCTAGGTGGATGGATTCACTACCTCCTTGCAACAGTTTCTCAGCTAAAGTATTTTCAGGTGTGAGGTTCCTGATGGAATGCTGGGACTTGTGACTGCCATATGGTGTCAACAGCAACATCTGCATCAACATCTTCTGGATAATAAGTAAGTGTAAAAACATTTGTCTGGGATTTGTGGGGAATACAGAGGTCTGGAAATGCAGACATGTTATATTGCACTCCTGGGATCACTGCTAAGACCAGCATATCCTGTGGCAGGTGTCTTAAGAAATGAATTAGAATACAACATTCTTCTAGTTTTTATCTATGAATTTATGATTTTTCTGGAATATATTCAAGCTGATGACATATATAGGAACTAGTTTGGAAGCCCCTTAATGCAAATAAACCTCACTGAATTTTTTGTTCAAGCTAGATTACACTTGCAAGGAACACTGCCTTCAGAACCTAAATGTTACATCTTGACCCTTTGAGGGCGATTGGGAAGAATTTGAGATTATTGCTATGCCTATTAGGGGGTCAAGATGTAACATCTGGGTTCAAATTGAAGACTGACCCTTGACATCATCATTCATAGACTAGCAAGGAAAAACCTGAGTTCAATATGGCCTCAGACACTTTCTAGTAAATCCCTTAACTCTGATTGCCTTCAAAATTAAAAAAAAAAAAAAAATCAACCAAATGTTGTATAAACAAGGAGTAAAGGGCAGAGCCAGAATTTAAACCTGGATCCTCTTGGCTACAGAGTTGTCCTTTTTTTCTATTGTATGCCTACTGGATATGGAGTGCTATACTAGATTTATTATCTTGACCATCAGGGAGAAAAGATAAGGGATAACTTCTTTCTTATTGAGTCTTCCTCACAACTCCCCTTTCCCAACTGAAATCCCTTACCTATCATTTGTATGATGTTTTTAGCTTCTTCCATTCAAAAACATTTCAGCTAAAAGCTGTTTATAAATAAAAATCTGAAATTCTGCCAAAGCAGAGAGGGGTTCTAAATGGCAAAATAGAAGAGCTAGGGCAAATATATCTAGGGAACCTTAGTGTTAAAACATAGAAGGTCAACACCCCTTGTAGAGTAGGGTTCCTTTTAAAGACAAGGAAGGGAGATTTTAAAACTTGACAACTTGTTATGATGATCATGGGGTATCTCTTAAAGCCCCTAATGATGAACTCTAATCCCTTGGCAATTCATGGACTGCTTGGGATCACAGATTTTCCTTGTGTCATACTCCTTGTCACTTATATGCTAACTCCATTCTAACAGGACAGATAAAGGATGAAGATACATGTATTCAAACGAAGGTTTCCTCCTGCTGTGGAAACCAGAAGATCTATCTTAGATGCCGCCAATTGATAAATAGGGTATTTTCTAACAGAGCATGCCCTGCTGAGTGGAGTCCACTTCTAGTCTCTAAAAATATTACTCTGGAAACGATTAGCAGAGCTCTTTGACTGAGCATGGCCACTGAGCTAACAGTACAGTGATGTATGCCCCCTGATTAGTTTCCATTTGCTCTCACCTCCTTCCCCATGCCCACCATAGAGCTGAAATTTATACCTTTCCACTCTTTACAACATAATCCTCCCTCCCTGAAATTTATACTTAGATTCCAGACTCCACTTGACAACTAGACTCTTAATTCCACTCATGAAAAAAAAAAAAAAAGGCTTTTACGATCTGGAAATTTATCCTTCCTTACATTTTTCTTCACCATTTTCAAAATATACATTCTGAATACTCCAACAAAAGGGAACAGATTAAGAGAGAAGGAGTATAAAATAATTCAGGGAAGACCTAATAAAAGATGCAATCAATCGAATGAGTGACAGTAGCAGTTTCTTTTAACATCAAATCTAATGGTTTCTTTTTCTAGTACAAAAGTGCTCCATTAACAGTGTGAGGCTTTTATTTGGGTAATTCACACAAGTGGTTGCCAGATGTAGTTTATTTTCAGGAGGGCACACTTACAGAAGCAACACACTGAGCTGAGAGACAGAGTTATCTCTCTCTAACTTACTCTCTAATGACCTTTCCAAGTAAAAATAACAATGAATCCCCAACACTAAAAAACCTTCAAAGGCAATCTGACTGGTACTTCACACTTAAAATGATCGACTGACATCAGGGCTGGTCCTGGGCAAGCTTGTAAAGTCAGATAGGTTTCTCTGCCTTGCCATCTCCTTCCTTGTTTTTGTCCCTTTGGCTTCCCATCTGTTTTTCTTCAGCCTCATCCCTTCCATAGGTGTTTCTAATGTTCCATGGCCCTGTTTTAAGCCTTTTTGGTTCAGAATTAAAGAAAAGTAAGGTTTTTGTTCAGTCTCAAAGAAGTGACAGAAATTTTGGATATCTGTCCAACAAACTGGAATCAGTAACTGAAGATCTGGGATCCCAAGTTAAAAGACTATAGGCAAAAACTCTTGCCTGGTAGTAGAAAACATCTGTGTAAATATTGTTTCTTTACATGAGCACATGAGCTCCTGGAAGGCAGGGATTGTTTTATATAATATCTTTGCCTTCTCAGGCATCACTTTTTTTTTGCTTTTAAGTAGCTTACATTTTTAAAAAAAAGTTTTTATTTTCTCCTTATAACTTGTATTTTAGTTTTCTAGTTACACAGATAGGTTTTTTTTTAATTAAAGCTTTTTATTTGCAAAACATATGCATGGGCAATTTTTCATCATTGACCCTTGCAAAGCTTTTTGTTACAAAATTTTCCCTCCTTCTCCCTCTCTCCCCAGATAGCAGAAAGTCAAATACATGTTAATTATGTTAAAATACTTGACAAATTGAATATATGTATGCATATTTATACAGTTATCTTGCTGTACAAGAAAAATCGGATCTATAAGGAAAAAAAATCTGAGAAGGAAAACATAATGCAAGCAAACATCAATAGAAAGTGTGAAAATGCTATGTTGTGGCTCACATTCAGTTCCCACAGGTCTCTCTCTGGGTGTATATGGCTTTCTTCATCACTGAACAACTGGAACTGGTTTGAAACATCTCATTGTTGAAGAGAACCATGTCCTTCAGAATTGATCATCATACAGTATTGTTGTTGCCGTGTATAATGATCTCCTGTTTCTGCTCATTTCACTCAGCATCAGTTCATGCAAGTCTCTCCAGGCCTCTCTGAAATCATCCACACAGATAGTTTTTAATATTAATTTTTATAAGATTTTGAGCTCTATGTTTTTCTCCTTTCTTCCTTCCTTCCCCAAGGTGGAAAACAATATGATATAGGTTATACATGCACAATCAAGTTAAACATTCCACATTAGTCATGTTAAAAAAAAAACAACAACAGAACAAAAGGGAAAAAGCATTAAAAAATAAGAATAATATGCTCTGATCTGCCTTCAGATTACATCAATTCTTGTTCTGGATGGGTATAGCATTTTCCTTCATGAGTCTTTTGGAAATGTCCTCAATAGTTGATCACACAATGTTTTCTCAGTTCTACTCACTTTACTAGCTTACTCTTTACTACTTACACTACTCACTTACTCAATTTATGTATGTTTTTCAGATTTTTCTGAAATCTGCCTGCTTATGATTTCTTATAGCACCATAGTATTCCATTACATTCATATGCCATAACTTGTTCAGCCATTCCACAATTGACGATTATTTCCTCAGGTTCTTATTCTTTGCCACTACAAAAAGCACTGCTATAAATATTTTTCTACGTGTAGGCCCTTTCCCTTTTTCATGATCCCTTTGGGATACAGACCTAGGACCTAATACTATGACTGGCACATAACAGGTCTTTTTAAATGAATGCTAGTTGAATTGAAGTACAATTGATAATAGGATCTTTCCTCTTCCTCTCCTCCTCAAACCAAACCAAATCAACCAAAACAATCCAAGGAAAAAATGAGGAAATGTGGCTCAATATTAATTTACAGGGTTGAATAAGAAGGATTTGAGGGCCATAAAGTTTTGTGATTTGCAGCAGTCAGTTTCTATAGGCATGAGAGGGTTTTTAGACCAAGCTATAGCATCAGCCAATTAGCCAACAAACATTTATTAAGTACCTACTAAATACCACATTGTGCTAAGCACTGGTAGTGAAAAAACAAAAGTAAAATATCACTGCCTTCAAGAAGCTTACATTCTAACAGTGGAAACAATAGGCATATATTTAAGTATATACATAGTAGATATAGGATATTCTTAGAGGGAAAGGCCCTAGTAGCTAGGAAGAATGTATAATATTTAAGTTGAATCTTAAAGGGAACCAGGGATTCCAAGAGTTGAGAGATGAAGAGACAACATCACAGGCATGGAGATGGGCACTAGAGTGCTATATATGAGATTATAAATTGTGAGGAGAAACAAGTTTGTAAGTAGGGATAGAGGACTGAATATATCAAAGAGAAACAAGTATAATAGGTGGGAAAGGCAGGATGGAACTAGGTGATCAAGACCCTTTTATGAATGTAATTTGAAATACATTTGGCTAGCTCTAAACTCTACTGCCTGAATTTCACTCTAGAGGAATGAACATCTCCAAGTTGCCTTCCTATGACTTCCTGTCTTCCCAGTACCTTCTACTGTGGTGTCTTCATCTTGACCTGTCTCATGTTCCTTGAATTCTTTCCTGATTTTCTGCTACCTGGGCCAATGGACACATCTGTACCAATAAGTTTAATAAAAGCCAGCCTGCATAAAACATTTCAGGCACATACCTTATTTGATCCTGAGAATTGGTACTTTAAATATGCCTGTTCCCTTTTAAAGATGGAGAAACTAAATCTCAGAGAATTCAAGTGAATTGGACATGTTTATAAAGTTAGTAGTATGTTCTAGGCAGGACATAAACTCAGGTCTCCTAAGAAATATTCCAGTGCTCTTTTCATTAAGTGATGCTGCCTGACTATTTTAAGGCATCATTATTTTCAAGTTAACAGGGTCTTCTGAATTAGAGGAAAAAGTAACATCGTGGACTGCAACCACAGGCATCCCACATGGACTTGCAGAGGTCCATGCAGATGAAAAGTCATGAAAGAATACATGCAGTAAGAAGCATTCCAAAATTGGAGTGATGTACTTAATTTCTCTATGCTTTAGCCAATTCTAAAACTAAGCTGCAAAGATAGTGCCGACATGGTTTTGATGACATGATTTGGGGGGGGGTTCCATCATCTGGAAGTTCCCAGTGCTAATATAATTGCAGATCTAGTTATTATCCTTATCTGAGAAGCTGGATTCATTCAGGCACTCAGAATTGCAATGCTCTTTGGAATGGCTGAACAAGTTGTAGCATCTATAAGTACAGATCAGAAGATCAAGAAGAGAGAGAGAGAGAAAGTGAGAGAGTAAAGTTAATATAGGTTTTTTTTTTGGTAATACACATTTCTTTCAGAATTTTTACATAAATCAACTTTGTCTAAAGAGAACTTAAGGACAATGCCCATTGGAATGGCTGAACAAGTTGTAGCATCTACACGTATAGATCAGAAGATCAAGAGAAGAGAGAGAGAAAGTGATAAAGTAAAGTTAATATAGTTTTTTTTTGGTAATATACACTTCTTTCAGAATCAACTTTTTCTAAAGAGAAGTTATGTAAAGTGAGAACCATCTGCAATGTACTGCTATTTAGTTATTTCAGTCATGTTTTACGCCATTTGGAGTTTTCTTGGCACAGATACTGGAGTAGTTTGTCATTTTCTTCTCCATCTCATTTACAAATGCGGAAGTGAGGTAAACAGAATTAAGTGATTTGTCCAAGATCACATAGTAAGTATCTAAAAGCAGATTTGAACTCAGAAAGATGAAACTTCCTGATTCCAAGTCCAGAACTCTATCTACTGTGCTACTTAGCTGACCCTATATGTGGACATGTGTCCATATACATACATATATATGTACATATATATTATATATGTGGATATCCATCCATATGCACAAGTATATGTGGAAAAACACACATATATCTGTATATATTTAATTTTTGAGGTGTACTGCTTACTGAGAGAGGGTCATGAAAGACCTGTTGAAAGAGGTGGTACTTGATCTGAAGGGAACTAGGGATTTGAGAATTAAAAAGGAGAGATGGAGCAGTATAAGTATGGGGACATCCTGTGTAAACAATTAGACATAGGAAGAGAAAGGTTGTATATAGGTTGGATGGGACATCAGTTAGTTTGGCTGGAATGAAGAGAATTCTTGATAGAAGCAAGATTCAATATTTGGGGTAAAGACATTTTTTTCACAGCCTGACTTTGTTTCCTCTGCCTCTTCTGCCTGAGATTTTTTTGGTAAATCCAGAAAAGTTGATTAGATTAAAGTCAGTAGTAGATTGAGTGACTAGCATGCAGTATATGAGGCAGAGCACCTGAGTTTGAGAATTGATTCTAACAGTGTGAGGGTCAGCTGCTACCTGTCTCAGGAGCTCAATTTTCTTCACTGTAAAATCAGGATAATACTTGTAGTATGACTTCACAGAATAGCCATGTGGAAAGCCTTTTGTAAACTAGGGGAGACCTTTATGAAAGAAAGGGAGCTGCTCTGATTAGAATCTTAAAGCTTGCCTACATGGACCTTGATATTTTGCCCACTGTGGCCCTGGTCCAAGATTGTAGCTCCTCTGTTCTCAGCAGGTCCAAATTGCACCACTGTATCAAGGTAGACTACTTTTCTTCTCTTTCATGCTTTGTGGTTCCCCCTTCTCTTGACCATGACCCACTTTTGTGACAGTGATAAGCAGTTTCCAAGTTCTAAGAAATAAGTTGTGCTATTCCAGGACCCTTTTATAGGCCTTCAAATCAGACATTTTAGAGCTAGAGATTTGGTTATGTGCTCTTTATTTGAGCTGAATTCAAGGTAATAAATATCACATCAAAGTTATTCTAATAAAAACATGTCAGACATTCTAGCGGAAGGTCATAAGTTTGGCTGCCAAAAAAAACCTCTTGATGTTCCCTTGTGCAAGCTTCTAATTGTTAACTTGTTTGCTTTCGTGGTACATCTCAGTACACAATAGCCCCTTTTGGGGACTCTAGGGTTTCCCCAGAAGAGGAAGACTAACCAATTATGTGAAAGATAACAGGCCTTTATTCAGTGTGTTTTAATTGATCTAAGGGAAGGTTGACATCTTAATTTGAGACACAAAGGGACATGAGGAGGAGAATGGAGAAGAGGGGGAAAGAATTTTTCTGGACCATAGCCATCAGAGAGGTAAGGAAACTTCCAGATCTCTGAATGTGCAGAATAAACTCATGATTTAACAGGCAGAAGGGTGTTCAGGACATGGGCAATAATCAGGAAAGGAGGAAAAAATATTGAGTCGAGCCCATTGTCGTCTTTCTCCTCCTCTGGTATCCAGGCTATATCAAGTTCAAATTGCTCCATAAGCATCGCTTGAGCTCAACAGCAATGGAGTAGAAGTCTCAGGGAATAAAGTCATCACCAGAGACCCAGTGACTGTAGGCTCCTAATAATTATTGGCTCTTATATAGTATCTGAAGGTTTACAGAGTGCTTCAAAATTGGCCTGTTCTCATCAGTCTTCCTGCTTCAGTGAAGTTTACTCCCAGGTATGGAACAGTTAGGAGAGTGCATTATTCATTTTCATTCTTTACCTTAACTATTAAAAAAAAGTAATTATGCACCATATATAGGGAAATTTTAGTTAAATTCACAAGAGCAAAAAATCCAGAAAATTGATAAAGTAAAATCCTTATGATGAATACTGAGAACTTTAATCTGTAAAGCACAGACTCAGCATTTCTCCTACCAGCCTTTACTAAAGTAGAGACTTTGCTTGCCAAAGTCTCCCTCCCTAACATTAATTCAACTTAGCTATGAGAAGGGAAGGATAAAAGTCAGGGGGAGTTCAAACCTATACCCTCTGAGTCCACTGCTAATGTGTTTTTTTTTTCCTGCATCACTTTATCTTCTATTGTTCAGTCATTTCACTCATGTGCTCTTCATGACCCCATTTGGAGTTTTCTTGGCAAAGATAAGGAGTGGTTTGCCATTTCCTTCTCTAACTTATTTAACAGATAAGGAAACTGAGGCAAGTCAGGTTGAATGACTTGTGCTAGAAAGTATCTGAGATCAGATTTGAATTCATGAAGATGAGTCTTCCTGACTTCAGTCCAGCACTTTATCCATTGTGCTATCCACACTGCCTTTTAGCTGTTTAATATCTATTTCATTATTGCCTTTTAAATCCTGGAAGACAGTTGTCAAATTCTTTGTCTCTTTTCCCCCTCCATTTTATATCTCCAAACTCTTCAACTTATATGACATAAACTGCTATGACCATTACCTTCCAGCCTATCAATGTCCTTCCTGTATTGGGGTGCTCAGAAATAAACTTAATACTCCATATTTGGTCTGACCAGCATATATTTTATGAAATTCTCTTTTTTTTTCCTTTCCAGCTATGGAATCTGGGTAGGGGCTATCCCAACAGACACCTATCCTACAACAAAACAGCTGGTAGCAATGTAGTATCTCCAGATTTTTATTAAAAACTTTTTAGTTAAATGAAGTTCTGTAAAAATCCACAATATGTTATGGGGGGGTTGTTTTCTATTCCCTCCCACATATTGAGGACATATAAATTTCAGTGTTCTTAAATAATTCTAGCAACTTTTTTTTTCTTTACTACTGACTTTCCTCATGAAAGTAAAGCAATGGCTTGTTATCGTATAGTGTACATGAATGACTATTATTCTTCCCCAGGAAGTTTGGGAAGATCTCTCCAAGTCCATTTGGATCCTCAGCAAGTGAAAGTTAGTGAAATGCAGTAAGTGGAGACATTGAATTCCCAAACATGTGCTTTGCTGCTGCTCTCACAGAGCTGGTTAACTTGTGCTGAAACTGATTGATTTTATCTGCAAAATAGGTGTAAAATTTCCCCCAGCATGAGAAACTCTGAACAGTAACTAAGGTAGGAAGTAGAAAAGAGGACATAGGTTGGGTTTTTATATTTAAGGGAAAGAAATAGACAAGAATGCACCTGGGGGCAAAGTTGGCAATATATATGATTTTCAACAAGGTAGAATGCCAATGTCAGATTTCACACATCTGTCAGTGGGAGGAAACACTTAATATTGTCCTTTCTATGAATAAAGTACATGTTTACAAGGCTTTATGGCAAAGCTGCTTCTTTTCCCTCTTCAACCTTACCTATATTCATCATCCCTGACACAGTGGGCAAAGACAAGATTTTATTTATTCATTTGTTCACTGCTGATACAGCTACAGGGTGCCCAACACTCATGGGGTGGTTATAGGGGCTATACAAAATAGGATTATAAATTAATATCTAGAAGGGACTTAGAAGCTATTGATTCTTATTCTTTCATTTCTTAGATGAGAAAACTAAGTCTCAGGAAGGTAGTGACTTGCTCAGAATCACATGGCTAATAAATATTGATGCAGGATTTGAACTCATTTTCCTACCTAAATATTCTATCACTGAGTCACCTATCACTTGTGACCCTCAAAAAGCTTATGAGAAATTTAAATCATATGTAATAGTTCTCAAAAATTTCAAATCATGTTAGTAAACATGTAATAAAACAAGATAGGCTGTATAACCAAATGTTGTAGGAATTCAGGATAAGGGAAAATTACTGGGGGCTTGGATTAGGACAAATTTCTTAAATTGGGTCTTGAACGAAGTGTTGAGTTTTGATTTTCACTGAAAAGAAGAATGTTCCCATGTTGGGGTAGTGGTGAAAAATCAGGAAGGACAGCATGAAGATGGGGGTGAGTATGTTTTAGGGATTATAAGAAGAGTAATCTTTCCTAAAGCTTTGTGTTCTTGTTGGAAAGTAATAGGATAGATAGTTAAAATGGATGAGAAATTACTTTGTTCTTTAGTTTGTACTTACTGATCTACATATTTATGTCCCCCTTTAAATAGAATGTAAGCTCTTTGAAGGAAAGATTATTTTCATTTTCATCTCTGGATCCCTACAATTCCTGTCATCATAGGTAGTAAAGATATTCTTGTTGATCCAAATTGAATTAAATTATGAAGGATTTGAACTCCTTATGGGTGGGAATGACTTTTTCTTCAAGACTTTATGCCGCTTGCCTAGCTCAGTGACTTGCTCATAGTGACTTAATAGATTTTTGCTGAATTGAATTGAACTTTGAATACTAGGCAGGAAAATTTAGGTTTGTTGTGGTTGGCAATAAGGAGACACTATAAATTCTGATGTTGAAGAGTGAGATAATGAAAGCAGTGACATGGGAAGATTAATCTGGCAGGGGCATTGATCAATCTTGGCTGGAAAGAAAGGGGATTGGATGCAGCGAAATCTTCTAGGAGGTTATGAAAATCATTTAAGTATAAGGTGACAAGGTCCTGGCCTGGAATGGCAAAAGTGGTAATGGAGAAGTAGGGATCAATCCAATGAATATTACAGATGAAGAAAAAAAATAGGATTTGGTGATTGATTGAATATAAGACATGAAGTAGAGGGAAGAATAAAAAGTAAATCTAAGAACTGGAAGGAGAAAAACCAGGAGGATGGTGGTGACAGAAGTTGAGACATGAAGGAAAATGAGAGAATTAAAGAATTACTGATTCAAACAACTCATTTTGAGATCAGTATGTCATTTATTCAATTCAATTATTCAGTTATAAGGTAGACACATTTAGTATGTGTCTACCTTATATGGAGAACTATGATAGATACTGAGAAAGATATAATGTTTAGATAAGTGATGGTCCATGAACCAGGGCTTAAAGTCTTGTAGGAAAAGTTGCAAACACAGGGGAATACAGCACACATGGAAATATATAATGAGCACGTTAGAGAGATGGGAAAAGTCCCATATGAGGTCAAGTATGGCTTCATGAAGGAAGAGGTCTTTAATAGAAGGGTAAATTCTGAAAGATAAGGAAAGGTAGAGAGAATATCCCAGATCTACAAATGGAAGCAGAGGCTTAGAGATTTGCAAGTAGAGTGTGTGTTGGAAAGCTAGTGTATGTAGTAAATAGAAGTGGGAAATTCTTGCCATTTTCCTTTTCTTTCTTGTTCTACTTTCTTTTCTTCTTTCTCCTACACACACACACACACACACACACACACACACACCACTCATAAGGTAGTAGGGAAGCATTTTGGAGAAAAAAAAATTGTGACCAAGTTTGTGCATGAGTTTGATTATGTTGGTAAGTAAGTTGATTATGTTGGATAAATAATGGTAAGTATTAAAGATGGATTCAAAAGTTCAGTTCAGTCATTTTTCAGTTATATTTGACTTTTTGGTGATCCCATTTGAGGTTTTCTTTGTGAAGATACTGGAGTGGTTTGCCATTTCCTTCTGCAGCTCATTTTACACATGTAGAAACTTAGGCAAAAAAGGTTGTTATCCAAAATTTCACAGCTGTCTGAAGTTGGATTTGAATTCTGGAAGTCCTCCTGACTCTAGGCCTGTTACTCTATTCATTCTACCACTAGGTTTAAAAATATGGAGATGGAAGGAATTGCAAGAAGCTATTACTGCAGAATGCCTTAATAAGTTGTAGTATGTGGGTGATATCACTGAGAATAGAGAGGAAGGGATGGATTTACAGAAGAAATGTAGTGGAGGGAGAATCAATAGACTTTGACAATTTATTTATTGATTATGAGAAGAGCAGCAGGTTGAAGAGTCAAAGAAAATCTTCAGATTGTCAGTGTAGATGGGGTGGATGGTGGTACCAGAGGCACAAATAGTGATGTATATTGGAGTAGGTTTTGGGGAGAGATAATAAGCTTGGGCTTGGACATGATAGATTTGAGATATTCTAAGGAAAAGGCTTGTAGACTATTAGAGTTGCTGGACTGAGGTTCAGAATAGAAGTAAAATCTGTATATATAGATGTGAGAGTCATTTGCATAGAGGTGGTAGTATAAGCCATGGGAGCAAATGAAATTTTCAGGGAAGCTAGAGTAAAGAAGGAAGAGAAGATCATTGAAAATGAACTTTTGGGGAATATGCACATTAAAGAATCAGGAGGACATTGCTGAACAGCACCTGGAGAGGTAACAGAACAAGAAGAGTGTAGCCTCTCATCAGGGGGAAAAAACAAAACAAAACGTAGTAAGTAAGATGGCAGGATCAACAGTTCAGTACTAAAAACTTGCAACTTGGTCAAGCAAGGTCATGAAAGATTAGGAGGAAAAAATGCACCAATATATCTGGCAATTAAGAGGTTCTTAGTGACCTTTACTTCAATAACTTCAATAAAGTAGCAGGATGGAATTCATTGGAGATGTTAAATAGACATTGGAGCTAGTAGGTTTCATGCAAAGTCATGTTTGAGATGTAGATTTAGGAATTAGCACCTTGAAGCGATGTTTGAAGTGCAAATGGATGAATCCCTCAAGGATGCTATAGGAGAAAAAAGGAAAGGGTTTAGAATTTAAGAAGTGGTCCTCATGTCAAAAAAGAAGAGAGGAAAAGGAGTAGCTGAAAGAAGTAAAGGAGTCACAGAATTTAAGGAAAAGGAAAGATTCAAGGACAAGAAGGTAATTATTAGCAGAAAGGTCAAGTGGAAACAAAGGACATTGGAGACATAGAAAAGACCAAGGGGAGTTGAGAACTTTAGAATAGGTTTAGTTGAGGGAAAATATTTAAACCAAATGGCAAAATTTCTGGGTTACAGAGGAAAGGAATAGGCTCCATTCACCTAGACAAACCTTACTGTTAATCTGTTAAGTATTTGTTTAATGTACTAAGCATTATCTCTGTTTAAATTTCCTTTTACATGTTTGTTAATGTTATCTGCCTGCAACTGTATGTTCCCAGAAGGCAGGGACTTTGTCTAACTTGCTTTGCATAGTACCAAGAACAAGGTCATGGGCAGGTGGGAGCTTCCTGCATTTTGATGAGGAAGGAAATGATTAATCAGAAAGGGAAGCAAATCCTGTGAATTATTAAGAGAACCTAAACCTTGGACCATCTAGGGTTGGTAGAAATTTGTGGTGATGCTAAAATCAGGTCCTACAAGGTCTAGATGTCCTTTGTATATTTGTATAGGATTAAGCATTTTAAAAGCAGGAAGGGAAAACAGACTTGCATGGTTTCCAACCCCCTTGATTTGATTCCAGAGGACTGCTTTATCAATTTGAAGCCTCCTTTTTTCATTTGTACAACTAGGAGTTTAGACTAGATCATCCTGAATATTCTTTTCAGTTCTACCAATCTCTGAGTTGAGGTTTCAAGCCCAGCAGTCACTAGGAATACAAATAATTTGGTGAAAATAATTAGAGTGAAGAAAAAAAAAAGTATATTATACCAAATGACTTATAAATATTATCTCATTTGATCCTCAACCCTGCAAGGTAGGTGCTGTTAAAGAACTCAGGGTTATACAGCTAGAAAGTTTCTGAAGCTAGACTTGAACTCAGGTTTTCTGGACTCAGGACCAGCATTCTATCCACTGCACCACTTACTGCCTCTAGTCTATGACATGGTCTAAGCACAAAATGTGATAGTTTAGAAGAGCAATTCATATTTACCAAATGATGAGATTGTAGGCACCAAATGTTGGGGTTCAGCCAAGTGAAGAATTCACAATGGCCATTCTCTTTGGCAAAAAGTAGATTTATTTAGGAGAAAATGTTACAGATGAAATAAAGAAATATAATAGGCACTAGAAATGGTAAATATGAAATAGAATTGGCAGAACATATAATTAGCAAGGAAAATTAATGATGGAAAGGACAAGTTCCCTAGTGGAACTCATAATTAACCAGGAGAAAGGAACATCCCCTTGAGACTGGAGTATACCCTTAGCTGGAAGGCTATATAGCAAAAGAGATTTAGCATCTTAAAGAGTTATCCGTAAGGAGAAATACATATGGTGGTGGTGGTAGGGAGTGTGTGAGGGGGTTCAGGGGTAGGAGGTAGGGGGATTGAGAGGAAAGATACCACCTAGATGGAGGAGGGGTGAAGAGAAAGCAAGGCAGAGTGTTGTGGGGAGCTATAACCCCAAAAGGAATTTAACAAAGATGCTGTGAGCCATGGAGAGTTTTATAGGGGAAATTCAACTTCAGGGGTTTGATATTAACTTGGATTTCTGATGATATCCACAGAGGGTAATATTATGAAACTAAAATGATTTATATCAGTGCCCTTCCTTGCTGGCCAAAGGGAATAATTCTATTAATGCTCCAGTCCCTCTCTGACAACTACACACAATTACTGAGGACTTCATCAGACTTTACTCTTTGTTGCAAAGCTATTATATATAAACCAAATCTACAAACATTTATTAAATGACTACTATGGCTCCTTTGTAAGGTATGGGGATATAAAGTCAAAAGCCAGGAAAAGGAAACCTTCCTGCTTCTTGAGAAGCTTATTTTACTTTATATTCTAGATGGGAAGGAGAGTGGATTTTAAGTAAATACAAAATACACAAATAGTAAATCAGCTCCTAAGAAACCTAGGTCAGTCTATGAATCCTTGATAATCACTTCATAGGAACTAAAACAGGTCTGGGTCCCAAGGGTGGCTCTAGACTGAAGCCAGATAATCAGAGTGTTCTGAACCACCAAGGACAAAGACTTGGGTTGGTATTGAAGATCAAGCATTAATTGCTATTTAAAAAAACAGTATAATACAGTGGAAAGAGCCTGGCACCAGAGGCCTGATCTTAAATTCAATTCTGACATTTACTTGCTCTGTGAACATGGGAAACTCACTAAATTTTTCTTTCTCATCTGTAAAGTAAGGATAGCAATACTTGTCATATGATTTTAGAATTATGTTTGTTGGGGGGTCAAATGAGATGCTGCTTTAAAGTTCTTAACAAACCATCACAATGCTCTATAGATGTCGCTTCTTGTTGAAGGAGGGAAAAAGTCTCATCCATCATCTGCCAGACTGCCATTTTCTGCTAACCCCACGATAATTTGGTAGAAGCTTTAATTTTGAGATTTTGCAAAGGTGCTCATCTTTCTGTGTTATGTGGATACAGTTTGGCTCTATATCATTCACAAATAATTATTGTTTGTAGATACAGGGATTGGGGCTGTTGAGGTTTGGGGTGTTGGATCCCCAAAGTATATTGGGATAATAGGTCTGTGTTGTGAGGTATCTCAGAAGAATTCATACACATAGACCTCAAATCAAGGGGCAAAAATTTAATACACTGCTAAATGTGGACTAAATTCCAAGAGAAGTTAGCAGACTAACCCAAGAAGGAGTTAGCTATAACAAGGAGAAAAACACCATAAGGAAGGGATTATGGCAGACTAATACTAAATGGAGTTAGCTGTGGTAGAAAAGAGTTGACTGTAATAAAGAAAAAGACTAATTACTGGTTAGGGAAGATTATGAACAGATCTTTTATAGGGGAAATATAACCTTGGGAGTTTGACATCACAACTTGGCTTTCTGATTGGATAGAGTAAATTGAGTCAATGCAAGGAATGAAAGACCTATTTAAAAATAAAAAGCTTACTTAAGGCTGAGATGATCCTATTAGTATTCCTCCCTGCTTGCTTCAAGCTTCCATATTGTTTACATGAATTCAGGGTTTCTGGGCTAATGTCCATCTGGCCACCCATGACCTCATTAGGTCCAGGATGAGATTTGTAGCTCCATACATGAAAAAGATTGAGAAGAGAGCTTTCTCAAATCATCAGAAATAAGGCTACACATATTGTCTTGCATATGGTTGAGTGAATTATTGAATAAAGTGATAAATGATGTACCTTGGGGGTAGGGGATATTTAATGAATTAAAATGATCTCCTCTCCTGTAACTGGCAGAGGTAGGTATATAGTTGATGTTTAATAAATACTTCAGGACTGATCAACTTAGTGATGCATCTAGTGGTGTTTATAGAGTCCTGGCAACTATAGCCTTGGTAAAATAACATTGACTTGCTTCAGATTCCAAAGAATAAAATACATAAAATGGAGATCATGTTACCTGAGATGAAGTTGAAGGAAATAAACTTGTTTAGCTTGAGAGAGAAGACTTTGTGAAGAGCAGGGGAGAGTGTGCCTGAGTGTTGTATTTAGCTGTAGGGCATCCAAAAAGTTTTAGTTTGAAGACCTTAATACTGCCCTAAGAATCATGAGGAATAGAGGTTATATTTGATCTATTTGGCCTCAGAAGCAAGATTAAAAATAAGGGGTAAATGTGGCAAAAAAAGACTATTTATGCAAGATATAAGAACAAATTTCCCAACAACTAGGAATATTTCAATGACAAATAGACTACCTAGTAATTTTCTGTTACTGATGGTCTGCAAGAAAAAGCTATATCAACACTTGGCCATGTTATGGGCAGGAGTCTTGTTCACATTTGTGCTAGATAACATGACTTTAGAGATTCTATGATCCAACTTTGGACCTGTATACTTCCAGTCTTTGAAGGACAACAAGACTAAAATCACATTTTCCTTTGGCTGTTTCAAGATTTGAAGAATTAGAAACTAGACACATAGAAAAAAGGTCCAAAAAGGATCTTAAATAGTCAAATATACCATCCCAGTTCCTTTGACAGGATTGTGCCTATCCTCTCCAAGATGGGGGAGAACCTATCCTACTAGGAAAGACCACCTGAGAAGGAAATTCTACATAATTTATTTTCAGCAACATTATTATGGGACGAAATAATGGGCTTCCTTGAGAAAAAGAAAGAAAAAAAAACAAAAAAACATTGCTTTATCTGTTTTCTTCCTGGCAATGCCCATTCCATGAGTAATAAATTTCATTCTAAGTACCATCAGATTTTTTTTTCTTCCCTCTCTTTCTAAAGGCGTGAATAGAATACATTAGATATAGAGAGATATGTATTCAATAATGAGAAAAGATTTTTCTTCCAGATCAAGGTTAATTCCATCAAGAGAATGGAAAGTCCATTACAAATGTCTTCAAATTAAAGCTCTCTTCCTCTTGAGTGAATCAGTCTAATCTCCTTGCATATTAATGTGATATCCAAGGTCTCCTATCCTGTCCCCCCTACATGATCAAACCCTTTTCCACACAAACAAATATTCTCAGTCTGAGATAAGCAGATGCAAATGTCTCTCCTTTCTAACTCATCCTTGAGGGGGATATTTCCATTCCACTTGCATGCTTGAGTTTTTTTGAGGGATGACATTCCAATATGTGGCTGTAGTTTGGGGGTTTGGTCTTCCCAGGAAAATCAAATTAGCCAGTGAGTCCTGAAAACACTAGGTCTCTCTCTCAAAAATATGTTTTAATTTGCACAGAGGAAGACTTGGCTAAGGAAGCCCATTTAAGGCAGCTGAACAGAGGCAAGTGTAACAAAGTATATTCAAGGTAGATAACCACTTCCCTCTTCCTCATATTGGGATAGTTTGTGATCTTTTTATGTTAGAGTAAAAAGATAGAAGTTCAAAAGTAGTATAATAGGCAGAGAAATAAAATCACTGGAAAATAGTAAGAGTATGATGGTCTTTCTGGAGATGGTATATTCAGATTATGTCAAGCTCATCTCTCCTCCAAGATTAATAGGTGAGATCTAAATCCTTTATCAGTGACTACCAAGATTTTGGACTGAGTTTCAGGAATTTTATAGAGGTAGGAGTCTTAATCAGGCATTCCAACTGGTTTCTTGCTTCAGATGTCCAATCCAACTCAATAAACATTAAAAAGCACCTACTATGTGCCAGGCACTGTGGTAAGTGCTAGGGGTACAATTAATATATTCTTTACTTTCAAGGAATTTAATGGAGGTGGGGGGAGAGAGGGAGGAGAAAACGCACAAAAAAGAAAAAAAGTTAAGGGTTGGGATGGGGAAGACCAGAGGATATCTGGCGGGGGCATCTTGTTCCTTGATATTGAAACCAGGTAGGGCAGTGAACAAAGAACTCTTTGTAAATATAGAGGTATGAGCTTAAAAAAAATTAAATTTCCAGTTTCTGCTCTTTATAAAGGAAGACACTGGGAGGAGTTTGGTAGTCCACCCTCCAAACCTTCAATAAAAGGGAAGTGGTATCAGTGAAAGCTTAAATTAGCTTCAGATTTGAGATGATGAACTTCACATGGGAGGTGGGTCTTGTTTTTCTGGAGTTGAAACCGGGCAGAGCTACAGGTACAGAGTGGATCAGATGGCTGCAGGTAGGCAGGTAACTGGGTTTGACACAGAAAGTCCTCACTGTGGATATTTCCACAATAAAAAATTCTAAAATGAACAACTCCAAATAAGAAGAGTCACATAAAAAAGGACAGGGTTGAGGTAACAAGGAGAAAGGGTATTTATTTCTAGAAAAAGGTCAGTCTTTTCCAGAAGACTCTAGGTTTTTCCAAACTGTTTTTTGGGGGGTAGGGGAAGGTTACTACATAACCTGGAACTGGAAGAAGCTCACTCCTCACATTCAGAGACCAAATTGAGTTAAAAGTAGAAATTTTGTTAGAAAGAAAATTAGACACTAGCTGTGAGCCACCCAAAAACAAACTACAAGGAAGCCCACAGCCTAAGAGAGGCAGGGGCAATTTTAAAATCATAAAGGGGAGGTTGGAGAAGGAATTAGAGTAGAGACAAGTGGGATGCAGAAGCAGGAGGTTTTTAAGGTTCAATTGACCACAAGGTTGGTTTAAAACAGTTTGAGGTACAAAGCTTTGCAAGGTTAACCCCAAACACCAAAAAAGGCATCTGGGAGTGAACAATACTTTTGAATCACTGCAAGCTCCTGATTGGCTCCTTTTAGCAAATAGGCTTATTGTGTCCAATGCATTTGCTTGGTAAGATAATTCATAGAAAACAGACATTTTAGAGTATTCATGTTTGGGATTTTAATTTTTCTGAGATGCATGGCAAAGATCTGATCTAGTGAAAACTAAGTTTCCTTTTCTTTGTATTTTTAAGAAATCTCAACCTTCAGGATCTTGAGAACTGAAAGACACGCGTAGAGAATTAAAATTTCCCCCAAAGAAGGATGATAGGATGAAGGCTCCAAGTATATTGAAATCTGAGAGAAAGGAAACAAGAAAAAGTTGGTGCTCATGGGGGAGTGGAATATAACATGTGGACAGCAGGGAAGAGAGCTATATCACTGAAGTTATTCCCAATAGAGGTCTGATGATGTGTTGTGTCTGAACAGCAAATAACTAACTCTTGTCAAAAATATGTTGGATTTTTTTTCCCCCTTGCTTTGAAATTAATGACCAATTTATGTACAATCTCAGCTGAAAAATTTTGGTGAACTAGATTTATTGGTGCATGAGAGTGGAAGTAATTGTTTGTAGTTTTCATGAGAAGATTGCTGGTTTGCTGGGTTTAAATTACACATAAACTCCTCTTTACATCTCTAATTGTAGCTCTGTTGTTTTGTAGACAGAGTTGACTCGACATAGACAAATATATCCTCAGTAAGAATACAAAGAAATGAAAACAGTTCTGTTTGCCCTCAGAGTGAGTCATAGTCATTTAGCAATATTAGGATGCTTCTCTGAAATGCCAAATTCTGATAACTTGAGGCTGGTGAAGATTAAATCATAAGGAACATTTGTACTTTGTATTTCTCTGTTTTCTTAAAATGGGAATTTATTACAAGGTATACTCAGAACTGTTAACTAACAATTCTGGTGCTGGCATGAAAAAATTTTGCACAGTGTATATATGGACTATAATAATAATAATAATAGCATTTTAAAGCTTACAAAGCACTCTTTATGTCTTATCTCATTTGGTCTTTCTAACAACACTGTGAGGTCGTTATTATTGGTACTCCACTCTCCAGTCCTCCAATCAAACGGAGAGAATCTGTGGTTAACTGACTTGGCTAGGGTCACATAGTTAGTAAGTTTCTGAAACAGGATGCAAAAGCAATTTTTCCTGATTCTAAATTCAGCACTCCCTCCACTGTACCATCTGACTACTTGACTATGGGACAAATTCAATTAAGATCTGAGAAGGGAAGATAGAAAGACCATTGGACCCAGAAATACTATAAAATCATTGCATGGGAAAGAGGAATAGGGTACAAGAACTGGGAAGTTATTGAGTACATGCAGGTAGGGAAGAATTCTACCGAGGATGGATGAGTATAAAAATGGCCTTCTATTTTAAGTAACTTTTCCTCTTAATAAGATTCTAAATTAAATTATTTTTATGTTGCTAAAAAATTAGAAATAATGGTCAGAGCCTTCTCAGCGGTGGTCTCCTGACTGTCCCTGCTTCCAATTTGCAGATTTTAGGATTCTCTACTTTTGATGTCATAGAAGAAATAAAAATGGAGTTCCATTAATATCCTTCATACATCACTTTTTGCTTTAATCTCTGAGGTTTCTATAAAATGAAATCCCTAATCTCTCAAGCTTAGGAAAAGAAGAATTTACTTATCAGAGTTTGGAAAGTCACAAAAATACATTTCCTCAATTCCAAAAGACATTTGATTCAGGTTTTGGAATTTAATAAAATAATAAGAGTATATGATATTCATTCAAATCAAGTATTCTCTCCCCCAATGCAAAATGAAGCCCCAAATCTCAAAGTCAAAATGTAGTGCTAGATTCCTTTGAATATCTTTTTATTGTGAATCATTTAATTCTTAAAAGGTTGGATTAAGTTAAAACTAGGAAAATATATCACACTTTAATAATACAGAAATTAGGATACAGATATTAAGAAGAAAAGCTATATTAAAAGCAGACACATACACATGCACACAGGCACACACACGTAGATTAAAATCCTCCTGTGTTTGGCAAAGTTTCAAGAAAAATTGCTCCCTTTTTGCTAAGCATAAGATTTTTAAAGTTCATACAACAAGGAGTAATTGGACAAGACCATTTATTTATGAACCTCCATAGGAGCTACTCCCTAGATAAACATCCAGCCTTCTGAGCTTCTGTATCTCAAAAATACAAAGGAACAGAGAAACTTTCTGCCCTGTGGTGCCCCTAAGCCTGAAAGAAGGAAAAATGTTTGAACTTGCATGGGATCCCCCTATGACTTCATGTCACACTTAGATAATGTTTCCAGCTGCATCCAGAAGGCATTTAATGGGGCATTTAGAAGGTGGTTAACTTGTGGGTCATGTCAAGCTGTCATCCCTACACCCCGTCTCTTTACCAAGTTACCACCTGTCACTATTCCTTGATTATTTAGAATAGACTATAAACTCCTTTAAGGCAAGGATTGTTTCATTTTGTTGAATACACAGTAAATAGTGTGAGTATACAGTAAGTAGTTAATAATTATCAGTTCTATTGAATTTAGTGACAAATCTTCTGGATTTTATGAATACACGTGTTTTGAAGAATTTTTGTTTGGGGGTGTGTGTGAATGTAGAGATATTTGTATTGTTGTGCTAATTAATCTCATGCTCAATCCTTTTTGAAGTCCCATGGTGGGAGTTAGAAAATGAAAAAAATTAAGTGGCCCATCTGGGAATGGAACTGTAACCTGAGGCTGATGTTCTTACCATCTGAGTTCATCAGTCACAGAAACAAAACCTTCTCATTCTTTTAGGCCTAAAATAAGAGCTTTAGAGTTGGAATGCCACTTTGAGGCCATATGATAATATAAATGCCTCAATTTATGGACTAAAACTCAATTTATGGGGCAGTTAGGCAGTGGGGTAGATGGAGCATCATTCCTGTAGTCAGGAGTATCTGAGTTGAAATCCAACCTCAGATACTTACTAAATGTGTTACTTTGGGAAAGTCAAATTACTCTGATTATCTCAAAAAAAAAGAAAACAGAAAAAAAAAAAAGCTCAATTTTCAGCTGAGTCTGGGGAGAGGGGGAAGGTCTTTTCTAACATTACACTGGTCTATAGTGGCAGAACCAAGCATTAAACCCAGATTCTTTCAACTCTAAATCAACCCTATCCACTGTACCATATTGCTTTCCCTGAAACAAAAAGCCTACTAAAACTTGGTATTCTCACAAGATAGCTTGTCCAAGTATTAATCAAGCCCAACTCTGCTTAGCTTCTAAAATCTGATGAGTTTAGGTACATTTAAAGTGTTTTTGCTGTACCATGATTGATTTGATTCTGGGCCCAGAGGGGAAATTTTGGAGACAGTAAACACATGTTTATTACTGGAAATCAACTTAGTGCTCCTAGCCCAGGGCATAGTTAGATTTAGTGGATGCACTGAGTAAAATCACAAGGGAGACAATCTGCTGTAGTGGAAGAAAGATTTGAATGGGATTCCTGAAACATAAGTTTGAATCCTGGGGGTGAGTGGTTAGTCCTGTCTCCTCTCAATGCCTCTTAATCCAATTAAACAAATTATTTACTGATCACCTACTCTGTGAATGCTATGCATAAGAACCCAAAATTCAAAAAATATAGTCCCTTTCAAGAAGCTTACATTCTATCATAGGGATCATGGGGTATGACTTAGAGTCTCCCTCTGCTATCATCCTATCCAGGGCTTACCTATTATAGACACTCCAATGCAAGGACCACAGTCAACCTAGCTAGGACCTTCCTGCAGACAGTCCCTGCAGGTTTTGTTATATACAAATTGAGGCAGTTTGATGATCTCCAAATTCTCAAGCAATTCTTCCAACCCTTCCTGCACCAGTAATAGACTAGGAATGAGGACACATTTATGTCTAACGGTAGCCATCTAATGGATGGGGAAGTGAAAAAAAGGGGAAAAAAGAAATTTACATAGCTTCATTTTGTATTAAAAAGGAATAGCAAGTTGTATATAACAAAATCGCAGTTTCATGTACAATCTTTTTTATGTCATATTATGGAAATGCTTTTTTTATTTCACAAATTAAAAATTTAAAAAAAAATACAGTGAAAGACATTTGAACCAGAATCTACCTTTAATATCCATCTTCTCTACAATGTAGGTATTTGTGTCAACATACTCTTTGGTAGATAATTCTATGTATAATGAATAATATAAAGGGCTTAGAGAAATCAAGATCTTACTCTTCTGGCAAATGCTTTTTAGTTAGGTAGCCCCAGATGAATCCTTTAATCTCTTCCATTCTCAATTTCTTTACCTATCAAATGCTGCAAGAGTCAAAATGATTTTGTAAAATCTGTTTTCCTTAAGAATTTTTTCATTTATAACTATTTATTATGATTTTTTCAAGTTACTTGTGCTTTTTGAACAATCTAAACAGTTACAATATTATTAAGAAAAACAACTTAGAATGATGTAGGAATTCTGATGAAGGTAATGGCAAGCCACTATTCCAGAGGACTGAGGAGGAAGCATATTACCCATTTTTTAACAGAGTGAAGGTGGACTCAAGTTGCAGAAAACCTTTTTATAGATGGTCAGTGTGTGAATTTGTTTTTTTTAACCATGAAGATTTATTATGAAGATTATCTTTACTATGGTTGTTGCTGTTTAATTTGAAGGAGAGATGATAAATGCTTGCTAATTGAACAAACAAAATTTAGTAATAAATCCCTATGATTGCATTCTTACTTTACTAACAAATACTTACTTTAAGTCACATGACAGTACCTGAAAGAAGGAAAACAGACTAAACCTTAAAATACTCTAAAGAGAATATGAGATATATTCTCTCTGGAAAGAAGTAATAACTCAATGAATAATAAATGTATTTATACAGCACCATCCAACAGTCCAAGAATGCTTGTCTATGGTGGCTTAAAAACATAATGTATAACATAAAAAACCAATAGGGCATGAGAAAATTCTAACATTGCCCAAGTCTTATTGATGAAATTCTAATATCCACCCCCAACCCCAAGCAAGTTAGCTAATGAATTAAAATTTGCTGAGTTTCTTATATAAAACTTCTTAGTTAATTTTGAGAAAGCTTCATTAAAATGAAGGGAGTTAAAAATGAATTCAAGTCTGTATTTCCATTTTGGAGAGACATGATTCATTTGTCCTGAACTAGAATCAAGATATTGACTGTTACTGTGATTTACATCTAACAATCTGACCTTGCTATACTTTGCCATATTTACTATTCCTTCTCTTCCTTTCACCTAAAGTATTTAATTTTTGATTTGAAGCAAAAAATCTCAAGTTTTCAAATAAGCATTTAGACCATTGACTAGAGCATTTTTTAACCTTTAAAAACTGATGAAATTATTAACTGAGCATTAATTTCTTGAAGACATTTGCCTAAGTTAAGCAAAGGAATTATTACCATCTGTTCCATTTTCCTTTTGTTTCTACTTCCTCTTTTCCAACTTGCAACTCAAATTAAATAGTACAAAACCCTGAAGACATTAGAACTCAGTAGAGAAGTGTTAAGGAACTGAATTTGAGTAAGAGGAACTGAATTTACATATAGGTTCTTCTTTCTGTTTCCTTATCTGCATGAATTCTATATTCCCTTCCAATTCTAAGTCTATGATCTTGTCTTGTTAATACTTTTGCTCTTATGTCAACTTTCTAAAGAATGAAGTCCTTACATATTTTCCCCTGATTTTTATTTTAGAATATAGGATTTTATAATAGATTAACTTCTTATTCCATTATTGAATCTAGCATAGCATTTTGAAGCTTCTTCATTGAGTAAGCATTAATTTTTTCAATTTAGGAAACTTATTGGGTCATAAGCTTTTAGAGTCAGAACTGGAAGGGGCTGTCAGCATCACTACACCTCCTTTGTTTTACAAATGGGGAGAATAAAGTCCAGAGAGGGAAAATGATTTGTCCAAAGCACAAAAGCAAGTGGCAGAAACAGGATTCTATCTGAAATACTCTGAATCCAAATCTAGCACTTTTCTCACATTGCTTCACTTTCTCTCTTCTACAATTTGCTGGTAATCTGGAAAATTCCATTTCAAGGACAGCATGTATTCAATTACTAATTGCTACTATTTTTTGTCCCCTTCTATTAGTAGATTTCAATGTAAGCAGATGATCCATATTCATTTATTCAAAATAAAGAAGCATTTATAGGATTCTATATGACAAGCAAGTATCTCAAGAGTAATAAAAATAGAACAAAATAATTTTTAAGGAGAATATTTTGTCCTCTCATGGTATTTCTATGTGATTCTTTAAGAATTAGACAGACACCCAGATTGTTAAATCAATTTATGTTATTCATTCCTGGCCACTTTGTTCCTCTGGCCAATAAAAAGTGAGGCAGTCAGTAGAAGGCTTCATTTGATTATGGTTATATAATTGGGTAATGATGTCATCCTGATCTATATCTTGCCATTGGGACCAGATGGTTTGGGAAGAGAAAGTGAGATTGGTGACTTTGCACAGTTTTTCATCACTTACATCAAATTCACTTGCATATTATGGCATCACTTCTCTGATATTATGGTCCTATTCAAGAATGAAGGACAAATAACCTTTGTGAATAAGAGTAGAAGCTGCCCATTGGGGACCCAACTGGAATCCCAACTGGAATTTTCTTTTTTCTTTTC
>JAJPUD010001741.1:131585-205268 GCA_023553655.1 Myrmecobius fasciatus | reverse complement strand
TCTCTCTCTCTCTCTCTGTCTCTGTCTCTCTGTCTGTCTGTCTCACACACACACACACACACACACACACACACGGCACATACCTCAGGGAGGTCAAATATAGCTAATTCTGATATGTAACAAAATATTTGTCACAGCACTTTTGTGGTAAAGAAACAAACAAAATAAAATATAAAAAAACTGAATGGCAAGTCAAAGAATAAATTAGATGGATAAATTGTGATATTTAATGTAATATTAAAATTTAAAAAGAATAAAAATAAAAGAACTTTAGATAAATATGGGATTTAGTATAATTAACATTAGCTTATAGAGAATGAGAGAAGCAAAAGCATGAAAACAACACACATAAATATGCCAATAAGGTAAACAGGATCAACAGCTCAGATTCATAATTATCAGAGAGAACAGATGATGAATGAAATATACTTCCTTCAAATATAGAAGTAGGAGTATATGGATATTGTACATGCTCTCAGAAACAGTGGCTTTGTTGGCCTGTTTTGACAAATTATTTTTCTGTGTTAAAAGGGAAGGCTCAATGATGGTGGCAGAATACTGGGAAATAAATGTGTTATTAAAACTAAAGATGTCAACATTTGAGCAGCCAAACAAAAAAGCTTTGGACTGCTATATTTTAAGTCCAACTAAATGGTTATATTCATACATGTATGATCAAATCAATTTTATGGCAAAAGTAGAAAGATTTACATTCTGGAAAAAAAATAGATTGAATTCTCTCTGAGTGATCTTAAGGAAGGCATAAGCTCTTAGGACCTTTGTTTTGTTATCTGTGAAGTTAATGCATTCCATGGCAAAGTGGATGGAGTACTGAGTTGAAGGTCAGAAAATCTTAGCTCAAATTCTACCTGACATTTATTCTCAAGTAATGAAGACTAAGTCACAAAACCCCTAGTTTCCTTGTCTTTAAAATGGATATTTTAATCCTTGTATTACCTCTGGATCATGAAGAAAGGAAATATTAGTGTTTAAGATCTTTTAAGTTAAAGCATTATGTATATATGATTCTACCAGATGCTTGGAAAATGTTTGATATTGTCTATTCTACAATGTTTCATTTATTGCTATATTGTACAACTTGGAAATATCACTCTTTTCATCCTGAGGCTTTTAAGAGATCCCCACCTGAAATAGACTGTGACAAATGTTTTGGATTCAGTCTGATCTGGCTAAAGTCAGGAGGTCTTAGAGTCTAAAATAGATGACTATACAGTCTCCCTTGGGTCAAAGCTCAAAGTCCAGTGTTAGATGATAACGTGAATTCACCTGTGGTTAGTGCTTGCTATTTAGTGATGGCATGGTGCCTTTTCCCCATCATCAGAGTGAGCCAAAGAGCTGACAACTTTAAGCAGAGAGAGGCAAAAAATCTCTGCTGATTCCATGTGGACTAAGATTTATTAGTGCCATCTCTCCATGGGCTTGGGGTGTGGTAGCAGTCCCTTAGGGGCTCAATATGTCTCCCTGGACAGCAAGCTTACTGACTGCTTTGAGATATTTTTGTTTTTGGGGAAAAACACTTATTTTCATAATTTAAGGATTTGTGATTGAATTGGGATGGGCGCTTTTCAGATCACAGCCTCGTTGTTGAAAGAAAGAAAAAAAAATCTTTATTAAGGTTTCATCCTAAAGAATCAGGAAGATTCAGGGAAATGTAGCAAATGGAATTTAGCATCTTAACCAAGACATATACATTGCATGGGCCCAGTCCCCAGCTCAGACCACAATTGACCTTTTAAAGACAAACTTTCTAACAAGGGAAGTCAATGCTGACACACCATAATTTAAAGAAGGAGATTGGCTAGTGTTAAACTAGTGTCAAATATACCAGCCAGATAAGATGTTGATTCTAAAGGGAATTAAAGCACATGAGGCTGGCTACATGCTCTGCTTGGCAAATAGGACCACTTCCCTTCTAAAGACTCTTAGGTTTTACCATTGTAGCCCCTTCCCCTCACCTGTGGTATGAGAGGGTCCAGCCCCCTGTTATGTACATCTTTAAGGGGGATGGAAATCATGGGTACACTCAAATTTGTGGTGGTTGGATAAATTCTTTAATAGGATAGCAAATCTATCTTCCATGAGGTTGGTATTTTTATTTGCTTGTTTTTGTTTTTAGAAACAAACAAAAAAAAGCTCTAGTGATAAATTCTCTCAGCATTTAGCTGGGCTCAGCATTTTGATGAGAAACAAACAACTTATTATTGAATCCATACTCTAAAACAGAGCCAAAGGAGAAACAGGGCTTTGCTCCTTAGAACTAACTCAGAATGTTTCTTCCTCAGGTTTCCCATCCCTGTTGCCTTAGCTCATTTAGAAGTACAGGCAGAACTTCTTTGAGATAACTTCCTGGGAAATGGTCCGTCCCACTTGAGAGAATGGAACCAGTGTTGGGATACCATCTCTCTGATTCTTAATTGAATTTATTCCACTTTCTATTTCCAAATGATATCCCCCTCTTCTTTTCTGCTTCCTTTCTAACTACTCTTTATATGTCATCTTCCTTCAATAGTAAGTTCCTTGTGGACAGAGACTGTTTTGCTTGTCTTTATCTGTATTCCTAGCACTGCCTGGCACACTGTGTGTATATAATAAATACTTTAATTAATATGCATTCATCAGGTGCAGTTTTGCTTGGTTACAGCTCTTTTTAAAAAATATTCCAGGATATTTGGACCTTTAGGGCATCAAATCTGTTCATGTAATTTTTGTGAATTCAAGGTTACTTCCACATTACTATAATGCTCGGGAGCCGGACTTTAATGAAAAAGAATAGTAGAAAAAGAGACTGTAGCTTACTTGAATTCAGCTTCAGACTTGGCAGGCTGTCAAGATGATGCTTTTTTTTTCATTCTCATTAGGGAATAAGCATTTAGAACAGACATTTGTAACACTATTTCTGGCAGGTTCTAATCCACTGAAAAGATATTCACTTCAATTGGAAAATTTCTTTTACCTAGCTCCTCTCTACTTCTATGGTCAGTACTCTATTTCAGATCCTCACACTCCTAAATAGCCTCCCTGCCCTATATTTTCCAAGTCTCTTCTTCATAAATAAAATGACTATTTCTAAAGCATAAATATGAATATTTAAGTGTCCTGCTCAAGAAGCTTCAATGACTCCCAGTTATTTGTAGGATCAAATGCAATCTTCCCTTTTTGGCATTTGGAGCTTTTCAGAGTAGTATTAACCCATCTTTTACAGAATGCTTTCACATGATAGCTTTCACACAATACTTTTTGTCATGTGCCCAAGTCTCAAGCCAAACTGGCTTCTTCATGTTCCCTTATGCACAATATTCCATTCCTGTTTTTGCAGAGATTGCCCCCTAGATCTTATTTGCTCTCCCTCCACATGCTCATCCCTTTGCAGTTCCTAGCTCTCTCCAACACCCAACTCAAGTTTCTCCTTCTGCACAAAAATTTCCTGATTCCTTTACCTTTTCCCAGCCCCAGCCTTGGCCAGTGGTTAATGCTATCTTTTTGAAATTACTTTTCATTTATGACATATATACATATATGTAAATATATAGAAAGATTACATGTATATACACATGCACATTTATATATGTATATTTATATCCATATATATGTATATATACACATACATATATAACTCAAGAGAGCATCTGTCTTTATATCTACTTATCTATCTATCCATCTTTGTATTTGGTTTTTCTCCAGAAGAACATAAGCATTTGCATGCAAGGACTACTATACTTTTATCCCCCTTCTGCTCCAATTTCTCCTTCCTTTCATCCATTTCTTCCTCCTTCCCTCCCTCCCTTCCTCTTTCTCTCCCTCCCTCCCTCCCTTCCTTCCTTCCTTCCTTCCCTTCCTTCCATCCTTCCTTCCTTGCTTGCTTCCTCCCTCCTTCCCTCCCTCCCTCCATTCCTTCCTTACTTCCTCTCTTCCTTCCTTACTTCCTCACTTCCCCTCTCCCTCCCTGCCTGCCAAACTGGCCTATTTGATATTTCTTGCTTACCTTTTTCATTCTCACCTCCATTTCTAGAATCTATCCCTTCATTCAAGACTTAGTTCAGAAGTCATAACTCCCATTTTAAAACTCTTTTCTTCCTCAAATTATCTTGTGTGAATATGTAAATGTGTTTCTCTGTGTGTATATGTGTGTGTTTATGTGTAATTACATAGTTGTACTTATCTGTTTACATTTTGCATTACCCAGTAGAGATTTTTTCATTTTTTATTAGTATTCCCAGCACCTAAGTAGGTGCTTTACTTGTACACAGGAGGTGCTTGAAAAATTCTTGTTGAATTGAATGAAATCTGACAAAATGCTTTTTCAGGTGGTTAATCTAAAAATATTAAAACTTACTTATCTTTCATGGTATTTGTAAAAATTTCAGATTTCAACAAAACATTGTTCTTCTCAGTCCATTTTCTCTCTTGGACTTGAGTAAAAGATTCTCATTGACCCAGGCAGAGAAAATTCATAGGAAACTCTTAACCTTTATTTTCTCTATATTGCAAAATATACTTGCCTGTACCCTACCTCATGTTTGAGATAAGACGCTTTGTGTACCACCCAAGACCACATTGTAGGGCCTATCTTTTAGAAGATCCTTGACAACCAGCACAAAATTGGCCCCTAGCCTTGGAAACACTTTAGTGTAATATCTACTCCTTTGTAGCAGGATGAAAACTTTTTTTCTACCCAAAGACAATAATGAAATTTAATTATTTTAATATTCAAATAAGAGCTAGAGTACAGACTTCTCCCTTTTCTTTCACCATAGTGGAGAGGAATATTTCTCCTAAAACACATAGGTCAGTTGCTTCAGGCCATCAATATTTGAAAACAAATGGTCAATTTCCATTGTGTGTTTGTGTTTGTGTGTGTACGATGCAGAAGAGGAAGCCAGAGTCTAGAAACATATTGGCTGTGTGACTCCAGGTAAATTGATTAACCTCTTAGAACTCCAGGAAACTCTCAAAATTCAAGTTTCCAACCTGTATCTAAGGTCATTAGGAGAGTAAACACCTCACTAGTGCTCTCTACTCATGAAATCACGGGTCAAAAACAAGACATAATGATGATGAGAAGGAAAAGGTGGAGGATGAAGAAGATAACATGTTCTGGACCTGGATTTTGTCATCTGACCAGCAACTTGCCTTTCATAATCTTGGTCCTCAAAATTGAAGGCCCATTTTTTATTCAACATATTATATTGAATTTCATAGTTTGTAATTTTAGTCTTTAAATTCCTGTGACGAGACCCGACTCCTCTAGATTTTGGCCATTTTGTTGTAGTGATAAAAAGGAAGTTTACTTTTGATTGGTGTGGGTCTTCCAAAGAGAAGTAACAGCATCTGTAAATCTGATTCCTAGTCGATGCTTGAAGAGCCAAAGCTCTGGAACATCCTATTAAACTGGAAAGTTTTTCGCTCTGGGCGGGATGCCCAGATGCTGTGTCTGTTGTCCAAAGAGCATCATAACTGAGAGTGGAGGGGCTAATCACCAGAAGGTTGGCAATGAGATGATGATGAATTCTTTCAGCCACAGCAGCTCATGAAGACAACCTGCTAAGGCTGCTATCTGTATTGGTGGAGGGAGTATTGACATGGATGAAAACATGAGTCCTTGAAGTGCCAAATTGTAGATGCTCTTGCAACAGCTTGTGACATTTCCAGAGGAATCAATAGCATTCTATAACCTTGGCTCCCTTATGTTGCCAAAAGTTGGATGTTCCATTTTGGATCATCTATTGGAAAATTAAGATAAGAACTCAGTAGCCCAGGGAAGATGCTCAGCCAGAGCTTTCTGGCTAGTGCTGTGTTTGGTCTTGAAATATAACTATCATTAAGCTGATTGTCTACAGAGACAGGAAGACTGGTTTGTGGGGCAGGTGGGAAACCCAAATGATCAAGGACTGAGACATAAACCATTTCCCTAGGTGTATTTAAAAAAATAAACATCAATTAATCTTTCCACAAGGATCCCATGAAAAACTGTATCAAATGCTTTGATGAAGTCTATGTAAATTATGCATACACCTTTTGCTTCTTAATTTTAATCTGATAATCCTGCCACAGAAGCAAATGAAACTGGCTTAACAAATCCTGTTTTTGATGAATTCATGCTATCACTGCTTCCTTCTCTGAATGCTCATCAACCATCCATTTAGCTATATATCCTAGTAGATGTTCAGGAATAGAAATAAAGCTTATTGGGACAGAGCTGCAGATTCTCTAATTTAAAACAGAATGAAACAACAATGAAAAAATGGAGATAATTTGCTTTACTTGCCTCTTGCATCTCTTCTTGTCTCCATGATTTTTCACAGATGCCCATCATTAGCCTAGCAACCACATCTGCTCATCATTTTATTATCCTTGTTCAGTTTAGTATCCACAGTTCAGTTGTGTCTGATGAGTTGAACTCATTAAGAGAAACTACCTGCTATTTTATGATGTCCTTACTTATTTTAGGTTTTATCTTCCAATTAGAAGAGTAGGAAGATGTGACTGCAGAAAGATAAGGGCACAAGATCATCAAGAAGGAGGATAGTACCTTGTTGAAATGACTAGTATAGGTAAAGGAAAGTGAAAGGAAACTTGGATAAGGGACTGGGAGAACAGAAGAAAGAATTGAAGGACAATAGTAGAAATGAGCTGAAGGAGTACGAAAGATTTAATTTTCTATTATTGTAAATACCAATGCTCCTCGGACTATGTAAACTTTGTTCAGTTAAGCAAATACTCTAGAAGACAAAGATTTTATATTTCCTGTGATATTCACAGTTGCAAATGCTTGTGTATTCTTAGTTTCCTCAAGAGCTTGAGCAAATAACCAACAGATTTGCATTTTCTTTACTCCTATAGTCAAAAGGTCTCTAGTTCCCTTACTGAACAATGACATTAAATACAAATTCTGAGTACAGGAGTAGAATTGGTCCATGAGATTTGACATTATCTTTGATTACAAATATATTACTCTGCTCTTAGAATCTGGACACCTGTAGAAAAATATAATGAAAGTTAGGTTTATGATTATCTTTGTTCTCACCTATATGTATTACTAGTATTGAGTTGTTAAAGAAGTACTTTTCTATATATGACAGACAGGTCACTTTGAAATTCATCTTTAATTCAAAATGGACCACCGCTTACCTGATGATGGAAGAAGCATTCAAAAATGATCCATTGGAAGCCTAAGTGAAAAATTAATGATATCTACTTGGTATATTATTGATGATAAGTAGAAATGCATGGGAGTTTTCTTTATAGAACATTCCCATTTTATATCTCATATTTAGGAATAGAAGCATTAAATTCAGCAAAACTGACTTTTCAGGTAACTAAATGGAATGGTAGTCAATGATACAAGTAAAATATTTCTTTGTAGGTGATTCAAATAAGTCAACAACTCAAATGGTGAAATGGATTTGTGATCTAGTGATGTGAATTAAATTAAATTGATCATATGTTAAAAGATTAATGTCATGAAATAGTAAGAGAAGCCTCTAGCATGTTGGGTGGATGAGGAGGACATGGATAAGAATCTGAAAAGATGAGTAGGAATGGTTGGGTTGCATTCTGCATCACTGAAGGGAACTTCTACATCAGTGAGATAACCTAGTCATTAATAATAGCAATATTATTAATATTATTAATTACTAATATCAATAATATTATTACAATGTAATGTTCCTTATCAGGAATTTTGTCATCATCATTGATTAATGACCACTAAATTTTAGAAAGTACACTGATAAATTAGAGAATGGCTAAGGAGGGCAATTGGTATGGTAAAAAGGGCCTTGAAATCATGCCATATATGTACTTAATATCAACTCATTTTAGTTAGGGTTTGGATGTGGATGTGTGGGGGAATAAAAGTCATCAGCTTTTTAAAAGGGTCAAGAGAGATTAGATTTGTTCTAGGAAAAAAAAAACTAGAAACAATGAGGGAAAGTTGCAGAAAGTCAGGTTTTTACTCAATTTAATTAAAAAATCTAAACAATTAGAATGATGGAAAAATGGAATGGATTGCCTCTGTGGGTAGTGGATTCTTCCTCCTTGGAAGCCTATAAATCTTCAAGCACAGTCAGCATGATGGAGGGAATTTATTGAACAATGAGTTGTCCTATTTGGCTTCTGAGATTTCTTTCAACTCCAACATTCTGTGCTTATGTGAAATATGTTTAGAAGTGTTAGTATAGTTAATCCAAACCTATGTTGGCTTAAAAGCCCTGCTAGCACTTTAACAAAAACATTTAAAGATGACCTTTCTCTAACTTAGATATTTTAACTGTTCTTACATCTGGGTATAGCTGACCCATTTTTACTAACCCTATGTTAATCTTAGCTCTATAACTCATCTCAGTTCTGATGACATAAAAGTTTTCAATGACACTTTCAGTAAAGGGCAATCTCCTTACAATTAGAATTTGAGATAAGCCTTCAGAGTTTATTGGTGTTTAAAGTCTAGTTGAGGTATCAGAGTAATAGAAAGATATGAGGATCCAATTTGAAAGAATGAGTCAATATAAAGGACCGAGTTGGACTGGCAGGAGAAAAGCAGAAGATGGCAGGAGACACAGAAAATATAAATGCCATTCAATCTTTACAAGAATCAGGGGGAGTTGTCAGGGCAGTCTGACAAATTTAATGAGTTCTTTATCCAAGCTGTTGTAACTACAGGACATGGACCTTAGTTTGAAGGTATCATCTCATGGAAAAAATATATGCATACTGACATTTGGAAGCAGCCTGATATAATGCTTATAGCACAAGAATCATACTCAGAAAGACCTGGATTCAAATCCTGATTGTAAAGCATAAGAGGAATGAGTTACATGAGGAGAACAGCACTATCATAAAGGAATAGGAGGAATGGGGAACAAATAGTATAGTGGGTGTTCCCTCCTATCCCAGCTCTATTAGTAAGTTATTGGCTCACATTTCCTACAAGATGCTATTTCTGATCCAAATCCCCCAAACCACTCAAGCTGATATGGCATTATTAGGAGTCTATCAGCCATGAGACAAAGCAGTGGAGTAGTCTCAGTTGTATGTTGGTACAATTAATTCATTGAACACAAAAATCATGTACACAAAATGCTTGTAAGTTTAATCTACATCATAAATATATTCTTTTCCCCCCTTAAGTATAGACAATTAAACAAAACAAAATCAAACCAAAAGAACACGATGAATCTGGTCCTGATTTGTAGTGTTTGCAAATTTCTGATGTGTAAATGCTCACACTTAAAATTTAACAATTAACTCTAGCTAGCTGATATTGCTCCGATATACTGTTGGATTGTAGACTAGACCACTGAAATTGGGACATTGCCTAATATGCAATGTGGCATGAGAGGTAGGAAATTTAACTCAAAATATGCTACAGCAAACAAATGCTGAGGAGGGGAGTAGTGCTTGATTCCCAGGCCAGTTAAATTTTAGCATGCAAGCAAATATTCGGGGCTGGTGCCATACCAGTCAGACTGGTTTTCCCAGGATGATTCTGTTTCATCCACTTATCTTATCATTGTGTGATTCTGAATAACTCACTTAATCTTTTTGAATAGTATGTTTCTTAATTATAAAATGAGCAATATGGACTTTACCTTATTCTCTCCTGAAGCAGTAACAGTTTTCTAACAAACATTTCATTTATTTGAAAATCAATATGATAAAGAGAGAAAGAGAGAGAGAGGAGAAAGAGAGAGAGAAAGAGAGAGAAGAAGAAAGAAGAAAAGAAGGAGGAGGAAGAGGAGGAGAAGGAAAAGGAGGAGGTGGAGGAGAAAGAAAGAAAGAAGAAGGAAGAAGAAATAAGGAGGAGGAGGAAAGAAGAAAAAGAAAAAGAAAGAGGAGGAAGAAAGAAGAAAGAGGAGAGTTAGAGTTTTCTGGGATCTCTCCTCTTTTGGTTGCTATGTAGAGGCTGCTTGGGCAGTATGTAAACTATGAAAAAAGTCAGCTGAGTGACCACAGAGGAGTTATTCATATTTTACTATCATGTCTTTACTCAATAAAAAGAAGGAGGAAGAAGAGGAGGATAGTTGATATTTACAGATCACTTTCAGGTTTGCAAAGTGCTTACACACATTCTCTCCCTTGATCTTCACCCCAGTCCTAAGAGTGGCTGTTGGAATTCTTTACAAGGAGGAGTGAAGCTGAAGATGGCTAAGTGATTTGAGAGCTGCTAAGTTTCCAAGGCAGGACTCCAACCTGGGTCTTTCTGACTCCAGTCCAGTGCTCTGCTCACAATGCTCATGGGGCTCCTTAGTCTGACAAGGTAGGTTTTCTTGAAGCTGGTTCATTAGGTCTCCAGCTAATTTTTTCACTCTGGGACACAGAGTTCACAGCACCTTTGAACACTAAAGCAATATCTGATTTTGTCTTTATGCTAAAGAGAAATGAAGAGCATCCTAAGGTCATGGAGCTAGAAGAAACCTCGCTGCTCATCTGGCCCAAATTGCTCATTTTCCAGATGAGAAAACTAAGAAAGACTAAGCAGTTTGTCCAGAGTCACACCAGAGTTGGGATTTGAACCGTGGTCCCCTTTCCACTGTTTAACACAGAAAAAGGCATTTTAAAGTCTTTTTTTTTGCTGCAAACTGCTGTTTTAGTGTTGCATATAAACTCCACGAATTCATTTTCATACATTTCACATAATCTGTGAACAGTAAAGTGGAATCGTGGTACAGATGCAGAAAAAAAAAGACAGGCTAGTAATTAGAACCAAACTTTCCTTGCATTGACAGCAGCCAACTCATTTATTAAGTGAAGCAACACAGCCACATCACACTTGATTGAAATCTTGGCCAAGTCTGACAGATGTTCTCAACTCATTGTCAATCTCAAGTATGTTTTAATGAGTTTTAAGTGGCTAGAGCTAACCTCTACATATGTTCCTGTTACAGAAATTGAGAAGATAATCTTTAGGGCAATGGAAGGATGGAACTATGTCTTTAAAAAAAGAGGTTCTTGGAAATTTTCAGATGAAATTTAAGTTATTGATAGTAATATGAAAAAATAGCCTAAATCACTATTGATTAGAGAATGCAAATTTAAACATCTCTGAGATACCACCTATCAGATTGGTTAATATGACAGAAAAGAAGACGTAGGAAAATGAGATCCAACCATTGTGAAGAGCAATTTGGCACAATGCCCAAAAAATGATAAAACTGCATACCCTTTGATCCATCACTAGATCTATTTCCCAAAGAAATCCTAAAAAAGGAAAAAGGATCCACATGGACAAAAATATTTGTAGCAGTTCTTTTTGTGGTGGTAACTAATTGGAAATTGAGGGGATACACATTGAGGAATGATTGAACAAGTTGTGTTATATGAATGTAATGGAATATTATTATACTACAAGATATGATGACCAGGAAGATTTCAGAAAAAAAAAACCTGGACTTATATGAACTGATATTGAATGAAGTAAATAGAACAAGGAGAACATTGTACATAATAAAAACAACATTGTGTGACATTAACTTAACTCTTCTCAGCAATAATTCCAATGGTAGAAAATGCTACACACATCCAAAGAAAGAACTATGGAGTTTGAATGCAGATTGAAGCACATTATTTACTTTTTTTTTTGTTTTTTAAATTCTCATTATTTCCCACTTAAAACATTTTTCCCTGAGGCAATTGGGGTTAAGTGATTTGCCCAAGATCACACAGCTAGGACATGTTAAGTGTCTGAGACCAGATTTGAACTCAGGTTTTCCAGACTTCAGGGCTGGTGCTCTATCCACTGCACCATTTAACTGCCCTTCTCACTTTTGTTTTGATTCTTCTTTCACAACATGACCAATGTGGAAATATGTTTAACATAATTGTACATGTGTAACCTATATTGCATTGTTTGCTGTCTTGGGTAGGGGATAAGGGAGGGAGGGCAGGAGAAAAATTTGGAACTCAAAATCTTATAAAAATAAATGTTGAAAACTATTTTTATTTGTAATTGGAAAAATAAAATACTATTAAATGGGGGGAAAATCCTTTCCTAAAATAGAGTTGTTAGGTACATAGTAAAATGGAAAAAAAAAAGAGGTGCTTGGGAGCTCACAGGAAGAAGTTATCACTGAGAATGCATTGTTGCAGTTTTCCAGCTAAATAAAGCTCTTTTTGGTCTGTGCTTGATAAGCCTTCTTTAAATCTGTCTGATTCACAGCAGTACCCTTGAATAATTCTCTGGGTAGAATGTGAGCTTCTTGAGGGGAAGTTCAATCTGTACCATTTTTGGTTTTAAATGCCCAGTGCAGTAGAAGAAAATAATGTCATTACAGAAGAGGGAATAGGAATTGGAGAGCTGATTTAATTGTATAAGTAAGGGAAATTGCATGTGAGTAAACTTTGAAACTTCTGGGCAACAGAGTATTAACAGCATTTCTCTGAGCACTAAGAGGTAAAGTGACTTATTTAGAGTGACATAGTTAATATTTGTCAGAGGTAGGAATTAAGCCCAGCTCTTCCTGACTACTTTATCCCCCCAATGCTATATTGGCTCAAGGAATAGTTGTGGGGAAAAGGAAGATATTTTGGCCATATAGTCATATTGAAGGATCATTAATAGACAAAAACTTGCAGTGCAAACTAAGAAGAATAAGAGGAAGACTCCTAGAACACTGGCAAGATTCTTCCTTTGATGGATTTATGGAAGGAACTAGTTAAAAGTTGCATAGGATGGGCAGGAATAGAGATGTTATGATTTAAAAAATTGGTGACCCATACTGATGAGATTAGAGATTCATGGCATTCCTAGCTCTTAGCACAGGGCATATCAAACCATGCTTTTACTACATGCTTGCAAAATTTACTTTAATTGGAACCAGCATTTAAATGACCTTAGAATGGTCCAGACCAGCTCACAAAAGGAAATAATGAGGTTTCATATGCAAGACAACAAATTTAAGGAGATAGGTTCTTCTTTTCACTAGAAATACTATTAAAATTTTCCGATTGTTTTAGCCTAATAAAAATTAATGTTTAAATATGATTTAAAGTTGGCAAAATGCTTTAACAACCTTAACTTATTTGAGGTATCTAGAACAGTTGTTTTGTTTCCACTTTGAAGATATAAAAACCTGGGCCCTGAGACACTGAGAAATTTGCCCATACAAAGCAGGGAAGTATGGAAGGCAGGAGTTGAAACTGGATTTTCTTAAGTTAATGTATGAACTCTTTCATTTTTCCATATTTCCTCTTCTGGATGAGATAGTAAAATATCAAGTTGGAACAAAACAAACTTGGTGACAGAAGATTCAGTTATCTTGTCTGCGTTTCTAGAAAGTTCAAAGCAACTGTCTTTACCAAAGGAAGAAAAAGAGGAAAGAAGGAAAAAAGGAAGAAAGGAAGAAAAAAATGTAGTCTTTGCAACTGCAAAGAGTTTATTCTAGAAGTTTATGGAGTGTTGTTTTTCTATACTTTAACAAATTATTGCTCCTACAGAGAAAACCCGAGAGGATCATATTTTCTTTGATCAATCTCAATCTCAAATTGGTTTATATATTTTGTATACTATGCTATAAAAATAAACATTGCTTGACTGGTGTAGAGTATTAGTTTTTTTTTTTTTTCCACAGTTATAAATTTCTTTACTAATACTTCTTTCTATCTTCAGTATAGCTAGGATCATTGTGTTTTATTTTTGTCAAAGGACACAAATTATTTTTTTAATCTAGCATCTTTATCCAAAGGTCTAACTCACCAACCACTCCTAAAACACTATCCTTGTTCTTAATAATACTGATATTTCTTCATATCAGAAAAAATGTAGAGAGTGGGAGTTGTGACATATTATCTTAAGTGAATGAAAAATGCAAATATTAAAGGAGTGTTTTGTATATTTGCAATTCTTGATGCTTCATACTTGAGTTAAAGCACTGGATTTCCAGAAATCCTGAGGCCAAAAAAGGACTTCTCTGGTATCTTAAAATTGTTACAGCAAGGTGGGAGCATATTTGATTGTAACCCAGGAGGTACTGGTTGAAACAATGCACTTCTTTGTAAACTGGAGTAGAAAGCAAGCTCTTAATGATCTTTGAGATTTCTAGAATTAGGTTACTTTTTATTTATTTATTATTTATTTCTAAGAACCTTAGGGTACCAAGCCTCCAAAGGGCTCAAGAGCAGTCACTACTACTTTGTGTAATTAGTTTGTGCTTGAGAAAAAAAAAAGATTTATAAGAGAGATCCCTGGGATGATATACTTAACTGTGTAGAGCAAGCACAGGAGCATCTTAAATGGCTGCTTATTAGTGTAAAAGTGAGTTATGGGCAAATCCCTAAAGACTCCAAGGAGGGCAGTGAGCACCACTAGATTGGTCATTTTGTCCTTTCTTGGGGAAGCTTTGACCTCCAATCAGACATGGTAGGCACCTGTTGAGTGGCCCAAAGTAGAGATTGTTGCTGGCCACAATTTGACTGGTAATCAAAGAGATGAGCCTTCAGGCTGGATGATGGATCCTCTTCTGTTCTGAAGAGAAGGGCAGGAGGAAGCAAGGTCAACCCATTTGCAAGCTGATTACCAAGTGAAAAGATAGGTCAGATGAGTAAAGGTGCCATGTGTGCTCACCTGAATTTAAAAACACTAAGGTAGCTTAGATCAGGTATAATATTTAAAATAATTTACCCCAAATAAGGACACATCCTGAAAAATCATGAACAGGACCCATGAATAAAAAAAATTGTTTTTGAAAAAGTACAGCTTGAAAAAGCCATAATAGCCTGAGCTGATTACAAACCAGCCTCTCTGCAGGCATCCCTACATCACATTTTGTATGTGTTTATTTTTGCAGAAATTTTACCTTAGATGTCAATCTGAGGGGGAGAAAAGTGTGTGTGTGTGTGTGAGAGAGAGAGAGAGAGAGAGAGACAGACAGACAGACAGACAAAGACAGAGACAGAGAGAGAGACAAAGAGACACCAAGAGAGAGACAGAAACAGACAGAAAGAGAAAGAGAGAGGCAGAGACAGAGAGACAAAGAGACAGAGACAGAGAGATGGAAAGAGAGGGACAGAGACAGAGAGACAGAAACAGAGAGAAACAGAGAGAGACAGAGAAAGACAGAGAGACAGGGAGAGACAGAGACAGAGAAGCAGAGAGACAGACAGGGGGAGAGAGAGAAACAGAGACAAAGAAACAGGAAAGGGGATGAGGAAGTGAGAGAATGGGGAAGAATATTATAAAAGGAGAGGGAAGAAATGAAAATTCAGCCTTTTTTTAAAAAAAAAAAGTAGAATCTGTGGTCTGGGAAGTACTGGTGTGGTAGTATATTATATATCACCAGCTGTAACCACTTCAACTAGAGAACACTCTGTATTCGTCTTGTTTAAGCCAGTAATTGGTAAGTATATTTTCTGTCTGCAATCAATAGCTTTTCTATTCCATGTAATATTTCTTTTTGTTTAGAAATATTACCCAAATAGAAAAGCTATTGATTGCAGGGAGCAAATGTCTTTTCCACATGTCACTCCAGACAACTGAAGAATGCAGTCCAATGGTCACATCAATGGGACAAGCACTCTTATCATTAATGGCAAATTCTTGAGAGTCAAGAATGAAGAATAATTTTTCCCACCCGAATCTCCATTGAAACATAGCTTTAGTATGTAAAAATTATCTTAAGTATTTCCTCTGACAGTGGGATGTGGATTTATGCATTCTTTTTTTTCTTATAGTATTCTCATCCACACTTTTCCTGTCTTACTTGTAGGAATATTTTCATCTTTATTGAATGTTATATGAAAAGAGTAGAGATAGGGAGTGTTACCTGAACAGTGAGTATAATTATGTCCCTTTCTCATGGCCCTGAGGAGCATGACAATATTTCTATTATAAATAAATAGAGGATGGAGGCAAACAGGTGGTGAGGTAGTTAAAGCACCAGCCCTGGAATCAGAAGTACCTGACTTCAAATCTGACTTCAGACATTTACTAGCTTATGTGACCATGGACAGGTAGGTACCCTTCCTTCTTTCCCTCTCAATAAAACAAAATAAACCAAAAAGCAAAACAAAACAAAACAGAGGCAAGTGACTAGAGAAGATGACTAACATCAGAGTGCATTTGATAATAACTTTTAAAAACCTTTTAATGAAGAGCCCTCAATTGTTGATAACCTGTTCCAGCTATTATGTCCATGCAGTGATTTTCAATCCCTGTCCTGCCTTCCTACATCTGTTTCTTTTTTCTATGTTTGCAAACCACCTCTGTTGTATATTTTTCCAGAAGGGGTAGGTGGATATTTAAATGAGTATTTGTTGTTGCATTTATCTCCTGTGAAGCACCCACATGTCTGCCTCCGGGTATGTGTATCATTGTGCTTTTGACTAAAGACAAACATTTCCATATCAACTGATCTAATTCTGAGTTATTTTCCCCCATAAAAGTGAACAGCTTATTAAAGGCATTTAATATTCAAATTTGTTGACTGAGTATTATTGCTATGAGGCCTTTGATACCGTCATTGTTGATTGGGACCTTATAAATGTCTAACTTTTTGGAATAGGAGGACAAAATTATATAGACCACCCTCTATACTCCAATAGACACATGCTGCTGCTACATGACATACCCAGCTCTAGTCAGATCTTGAAAAAAGAGGTAGCAGATTCATTTATATTAAAACTATTCTAATAGGACATTTTTTTAAAAAAAGCTTCTATTGAATTGTGAGGAAAATTACAATAAAAATTCTAAATATAGGTATGTAAATTATATTTCTTTAAATTGAGAATCTAATATATATATATATGGAGAGAGAGAGAAAGAGAGAGAGAGAGAGAGAGAGAGAGAGAGAGAGAGAGAGAGAGAGAAACCAAGCAGTTTGGATTGGGATTTACTAAGGATTTTTAGTCCTGAGTTTATTAGATTTTTGTTGCAAGGTTTTAGTATGAGTGCTAGATGAAAAATAATGTAATCTCTTCCAGAATCTAGTATGTAAAGTAATATAGAGAATTGAGGCAGACATCTAGAACAGGGGTCCTTAAACTGGGGTTCATGAACTCAGCATTAAAAAAACAACTTTCAATACATTTATTTTCCATTATAACCCTATATATCATATTGTAAGTATGTTAAAATGTTGTAGAAGGAGTCCGTAGGTTTTGGACTGTCACACACACACACACACACACACACACACACACACACACACACACACAAAAGATTAAGAAGCCCTGATCTAGAGAATTAGCAACCAAAGGCACACATTCTTTGTTGTAATTTAGAAAGAATTATCTAGATAATTTCTCATTTTTACTCTTGCTCAACATGTCCAGACCTAACCTAAATAAAAGTGATTATAAACTCTTAGTGGTCTCAGGAGATGAACTACTGTTCTTGATAATATTTGCATTTGCAAAAGTCATTGTTAAATGTACATGTTGATACTGAGCTAGAAATTTTGCTGAGAGTTCCTGGGCTTCTTTTCTCTCATTAAGTACTCCTTTCTTTCTTGGGGATAGTCACATCTGTTTTTACCAAATGCAAGATTCATCCACTACACTCCGTTGGCAATATGATGAGGATTTCAAGAATTGCTAACTGTGGAGAGAGAGCTCTTTTTCAAATCACATAGTAACTGAGGCCACTTTAGCTCATCCACTAGGGACTAAATGAGTGGAGATAGTAAATTATGTCTCATCAATGAAAGTAATCCCAGCAATTGGAGGTTAGGAAAAGAAGAAATGGATGATATTCTCACCACTTTTATTTATTAGATGAATAAAACTCTGCCCTTTAAAATAGACCATCTATTTGTGGATGTTAAGAAATACAAAGAAAAGAATACAACACTAAGCTATGAAAAAGAAAGAATAGTAATGAATTTATGGAACACACTGCTCTGATGCTATTGAAAAATACATATTCACAAAAATACACAAAATAAAAATATAATTCATACCCTTGGTAACTAGTCAGCATGTAGATAGAGTGTTGGACATGGATTCAGAAAGAACTGAGTTCAATTCAGCCTAGAGAGTCACTAATTTTATGGACCTGGGCATGTTACATTAATTCCTGTAGCCTCAGTTCCTTCATCTGTAAAGTGGGGATAATAATAATTACCTTACAGATGTAAACTGAATTTTGACCCTGGGTCTTTGGAAAAGACACATCATTGGTGAACAGTATGATTCCTGATTCACTTTGAGTGTTTGAAGTACTTGGGCTATTCAAGATGTCAGCATCTAATGAAATATATGTAAAGCATTTTGCAACCCTCAAAGCTCTTTATCAGTGCTAGATATTAGAATTATTATTCTAATGCCTTGCATTTAAATGATTGTTTATCTGAAAAATTATAGGATTCTATAGTGATCCAAAAATTGCTTTTAAATAATAGAAGCAGCATTAAGAAACAAAAACAACGGAACACAATAATTTCTCTGTATAACTGAATATGCAGGCTTGCTTATCTGAGTAGATCCAGCCTCCCTGCCCTTCCCCTTTTCTGTAGGTAGTTCATTTTCTTTCTCATATAGATTATGAAGCTTTTATATAGTATTCAGTTCAAGAATTTATTCTCTTGGGACCATAGGCTCATAATTTCAGTAGGGATGACTGGGGGGGGGAGGGGGTTTCCCCATTGGCCAAAAACTCTTGGAGAATTTTTTGGATTGTTCACACAAAATAGGAGAAATTATGAGAGTGTGGATGAATGTGACGTAGTATGTTCCAGATATCTTGGTGATAGAGTTTCTGAACTTACATTCTACTATGAAACTCCCTCCTGCCACCTAGGGATTGTTGCTGAGGAGCTTTGGAAATTTTGGAAGAGAAAAGTTACACTTTGGGAAAATTGGTACATTTAGATTTTTCAGATGACATTGATTGGGGAATGACCGACCAAACTATGATTTATGAATGTAAAATTTCATTAAAAAAAGAGGAATTCAGAAAAGAGCACAAAGGCCTTCATGAACTTGTGAATAATGAAACAAAATTAGGAATGCAATATATACAATGACTATAGTTACAAAATATACATGAAAAGGAAACTAAACTTTGAGCAACTGTAATGATCAATTCAGAGAACATTTCATGAAAGACATCTCCATCTATTCAGTAGGGAGGTGGAAAACTCAAGGAATACTAATGTATATACTCTCAGATGAACTTACTCTTTTTCTTGCTTTCCCTTAACATATTGTTTTTGTTTCAAAGGAGAGTTAAATGTTCATTTGGCACAGTGGTGGAAGTGGTAGAATAAGCATTTATTAAACACTTACTATGTTTCAGGCACTGTACAAAATGCTATATAAATATTATCACAACACTCTGTGAGGTAGGTTATCCTTTTTTTTACAGTTTAGGAAACGGAATCAGATAATGGTTTAATGATTTTTTAAGTCACATTGAGGTCAAATTTGAGTTAAGGCCTTCTTGACTCTAGTCTTAGCACTCTACCATGGTTATGCTGGTGCTTGGGTGGGGATGGGAGTGGGCTTATCCAGAAACAACTAATGTTTAAAGATAAAAGTCATCAATAACATTATTTTTTTGAGCTTTGCTTCGGATAGTTTGAAGAATGCTTTAGGGCTTACTGCTCTGAGTTATTAATTTAAAAGACAGTAAACATTACCTCTTTCCTCCTTCTGCCTAATGCAATAAGCTCAGAAAAATTACTTGGACCAGCTAAATTGAAGAAAAAAAGCAGCAAATTGTTTTATTGCCAGCTGGTTGCTTCTACAACAGGTTTTAGCTGCTTGTGTTTGTCTGATGTAATAGAGGCTGCATCACCAACAAAAAGAAAACTAAATCACAAAACTATTTCTCTTTCCCCTCTCCAAATAAGTATGACGTGAAACTCTATATGGTTCTTTTCTTGGTTACAAGAAATGGCAACACTCTTTTTCAGTCTGAGCCCTCTTAATTGCATCCCAAAAGGCAAGAGTTGGTGATTAGAGCATGGAAAGAACAAAGCTTTTCAGGACACATTAGGAATTTACTTTTACCCACAGAGTCACTTTTAGATCATAGTCGGCTAGGATACTCAAAACACTTGGCACTCTGAATTCTAACAGGTGTGTTTCTTCTAATCTTTAACTTGAAACCTCCATAGGCTACCCATGATGAGTAGTAATAACTCAGGATTCTTGCACCTCAGGATTAAAAAAAAAATCTAGTTTATGAAGTGTGCCAAAAATGAATATCCCCATCATTCTTTTCTGCCTTGCAGGGATGAGGTTAAATAATTCCATATGATATGAGCTGACTTGTTACATTCCTCAATTCCTCACCCCATGATCCTTGTCTGAAGCTGGGAGCCTGACTAGCATTGTGAAGATAATGGAGTCAACTAACATGTACTGGTTTGAGAAATGAGAATGAATGGTATCTTATAAGTGGAATGAAGAGAAGCTTCAATCTGTAGTGCTGAAAAAAAAAATCCTCCGGTTTGATGTATGAAAATGGAACAGCCAAAGAAAGATTTTTTAAAAAATGTTACAAGCTTCATCCTACAGGCTTTCATAAAAAGGTGAGATGAAAGACAGCAGATGGATTTATCTTTTTTACTTAGCTGTGAAACTACAAATCAGCTTCATATAAACAGATCTCTCAGCCAAATATAGCTTGACAGTAATTCTATAAGATTCATCAAGTCAAGGAAAGTGATTATGTCTGATGACATGAAATAATGTGAAAGCAGAGTATCTCCTGTGATTTTAATATATAAGACTGAAGAGTCCATTAAATACAACTTCGTTTAAATAAAAATGCTATTTTACGTTGTGAGCGTTTTAGTCTTTGGCTACCTTTGGAATGCTAAATTATTATCATATTTTTCAAATTCTCACCTAGGGTAATCTAAGATCATTATGAAAATACTTTTTGACCTGCAGGTAATGCTCAAGGCTTTTTAGCTTTCCTGAAACACAGTTGGCTGGCTTGCAGTTAAAAAAAAATTCTATTTATTAGGCTAACATTTACACATGGAGACTTCTCTTTTAGGATCCAAGTAATTAAATTTCTTGGAGTGGGGGAAACAAACTGAGATGTACATAAAGTACTTTAACCAGTACAGTGGCATCTTAAAGCTTTCTCATTTCACAGTAATGCTTTGGGGCCAACCCACACACACTCCAGAGAAGTGATGGAGAGAGGTACTGTATATTACAGCCAGGCTCTCAGAGTGCAGTTCATTCTGGTCTAATGACATTTGGTCAACATTCCCAGATGAAATTTTCAATAAATGCTGGTGACTAACACAATTCATTATGGTTTCGCCTGATAAAGGATGTGGGCAAAAATTGCTTTGGCTCTCAAAAAGCTTTCACTTCATTATGAGGCCGGATCAATCACCATCAGCCAAAGACATTCCCTAGGCCCTGGCTCCCCTTCCACTTGGGCACTCTGTTATCAGAGACTGTTGAGGACACTAAGAAATTGTTTCTATTAGGTGAGCATTATTGCTGGACTCCTCTAAGGTAAATGTGCTCTTAAGTGTATTTCTTTAGCAGAGAGATGGATAGAAACAATCTTTCTGAACCAGGACCAACCTGAGATCACTTGCTTATCTCTCTTAGAGCAATATGAGTTAGATGGCATTTTATTTGTACTTTTGCACACAAAAAAGGTATGAGAACATATTTTCCCTACTAAAATGAGACAAGGGAACCGAGCCTCTCACTGATGACTGTGCTTTTGAGCCAAGTGGGAGAGACTCCATCATTGTTAATGTCCCTCCCTCTTTTTCCATCCTTCCCCTTTCCCCACCCCTCCCAACCATTGCCATTCTCCTCCAAAGGCAATCAGAAATGCAGTTCTAGAGGCTTAAAGCGCAGTGTTGTTAAAAGCATTCACTAGAGTACTTTGTTTGAAATGTGTTTTATTCTAATATATTCGACACTAGGGAAAGGAGGGATTAAAAACAAGAAATAGTTCTGCTAAACAGAACCTTCTCCCTCTCCCTTTAATGTGAGTGACTCCCTTGTGATTCAATTCTGGACCTGCCTCAGTTCTCTTTCTATTCGATTATAGTCTGGTCCAACTTCTGTCTTATGAGAAAACTTTATTTGATTATGGAAACTGAAAGAAAACCTAGTTGTTTTGTTTGAACTTAACCCCTTGAGCTAGGGAAGCTAGACCACCTTTCTCTGCTGTTTTGAGACCCTAAACTTAAGGACTTTAATTAAAGACCTAGGTTATGCTGACTAGAAACTCAGTCAGATCCAAAGATTGATGCAAGTAATTTTCTCATAATTGTACATCTCAAACAATATGTTTTATCTGAAAAATATCCCTGTACTGATCAACCAGTTTTTATTTCATACTCCTTTGATTGTTCACAGACACTTTTTTGGGGGGGAGGGCACACATTTTTTTCTGATTCCAGGGTATTGCACCTTAAAATGTATACCAAATTTACAGTCCCAAGTCTTTTCTCTAATTAGAAATCAGATTGCTTAATTTGGAACCTGTTTTTCTTTTAATTAATTGGTCTTATTTGATTGTTTTTAATATATAAAAATCTGTCTCCCCCTGTATTGAAGATCTACTCCTAATCTGGAGAAGGGACCTGGTCCTGATAGGCAATTGGCATTCATTAATAAATCAAAATGCTCAGAAAGCCCAAATCTTTGGTTTCTGTCATTTTATCCTTTACTCACCAAACATGTTATTCATGATTAAGAATATTACTTCTGGATTTCAGCATTTGGGTGGATCTGGGTTATCAATGAAGTGATCATTTTCTCCAGAGCTGCAGACTATAAGTCCTCCATGTCCTCCTCTGCTGTCCATACAATTTTCCATGTCTATGTTATTTCTAAATTCTTCTAGGGGGTAGGGGACCCAAACAACATATGGAGGAGGTTTCTTAATCTTTTGACATTGAGTAGGAACTAATCTATTGACTGTTCATCTCTTATCCTTTACATATGTACTGCCATACTCCTTTTCCACTCATAAATCTCTGCTTAGATATTTTACATGCAAATTCATCATTGCTGCTAACCTTTGGGCAACTCATGATTTTAACTCCTTAGAGAATGGCATTCCATGATTTATTGCCAGGCAGCATCACTAGAAAAATATTAGCATTAAAAAAGTTGAGTTTTTGTTTCAGGGGGAAGCTTGGGGTCATTAAAAGCAGTGTGTAACCCCCAAATTCGATCCATTTCTCTCTTTTGCTTCTGTTTAATAATGGATTGGGTTGCTTGTTCTTATGTAGAGTCTGTCCAAGATAGATGTACTGATGAGCCAGACTTATGATGAGTAATTCCATGTGGTTCCTTGAGTTAAATCTTTATTAGAAACAATTGAACTTTGCAGGGAATTTTTCAGTGTTCTTAGCAGGCTTGGTATGATCAGTACAAAGCCTCCTATAAATGAAAGCATTTCTAAGACCTCATCACTTCCAATAAATCCGTCTTTAACTTGAAGCAATCTGCTGTCCATTGTCCACCTAAGTGGCAAACATTTTTGTTCATATGTTCCCCTTTTTTTCTTTATTTATCATCAACAATCAAAGGATTATTGAACTATTATCTCTTTTTTTGCCACAATTATCAAGTGATATTTTAAAATTGTCTCAAGTTCATGTGATATATATTCATGTCTTTTTGAAGTCTTTAAAGGGGCATTTTGTTTTCCTGAATCAATATTTTTGTGGTCAACAAATAATAAACAAAGTAGGATATTATATTCTATGAACCTTTTTAGTCAATTGTCTGAGTGTACCACTCAGTTTCATAATGGATATCTTCAATGAATTGATGTTATTTTCATATTTTTGGTAGAAATATTGAAGTCAGCATATGGTTCAGCTATTATTAATAATTTCTCAAACATTCATTTTTGAAAATAAAATTTGAGATTTTTTTTCAAACATGTTATAATTTTCCCCTTTCAGTTGTCTTGAGAACAACTCTTTTAATACCCTCAAATTCAGGGCTTTTCAGCCCTTTCTGCATATATATGGTTCAGGCCAGTTGATCATCCTTTATCTGTTCTTTCTCATTAATGTCAAATTTTCCTTCCTTTCATTCCCTCTCTTCTCTTCCATCTTCTTCTCCTTTTCCTTCTTGTCCTCCTTTTCCTCCTCCTTTCTTCCTTCTTCTCTCACTTCCTCTGGCCCTCCTTCTCTAATGGATTAACTATAGACATATAAGATTTATTGATATCCTTTTGTCATTACTGTGTAGTAATTTCTGCTCCCCCTACATTCCAGATTAAATATTCTTTCAGAACAAAGGGAAAAAATGATTGCATTTATAATATTCTGCCCTAGTTTTATATCTCTGCAGTGAAGAGAAAAATATTTTTTACTATTCATTCTTAAGGAAATATTTTTTCTAGTTTCTTAGAGTTCAATCTTTTAATTGTAACAATTGTAATAAAAGATTGCTACTTTTACTACAATCTTTTAATTTAAAACATTATATTATCATGTATGGTGTTCTTTTGGTTCTGCATGTTCATTCTGAAATGGGATATGCAAATCTTTCCATTTTTTCCTAAATTCTTCATTTCTGTCATTTCTTTTGTCATAATACTACTGTTTTCCATCCATTGTCTAGTTAATAGATACCAACTTAATTTCTAGTTATTTCTTACCAAAAGAGTGCTAAGAATATCTTTGAACATATTGAATTTTGTTTTTGACCTGCTTTTGGGCAAATAGAATTACTTAGTTTAATGTTTGGATATCTAGAATGGATGAACCAGTTCATGGCCCTACCACTGGTGAACTAGTGTCCCTGTCTTCCCATAGATCTATTCCTATTTTTTTGTTATTGTTACCAAATTGCAAAGTGTGACATAAAACTTCAGAATTGAAGGCAATGTGCTAATTGCTGAAGACAAAAATGTGAAAAAGAAAGACTGTCTGTTTTCAAGGAGCTTACACTTTAATAGGGGAAGATAAAACCCAAAAGGAAGTTGAAAAGTGGGAGAGGAATGTACCCAATTCAGGAGCATTATAGAAAAATCCAAATGAATTCATTCCAAGTGGGAAATAAGATGACTGACCCTGGGCACCCTTCTTAAAAGGAAGTTCTGGGGGAGCTTTCCACCTCCAATCAGTGAATGGTCCCAGGAGCAGAAGATGCTAATGAGGAACATTAGAATGTAGCTTCTTTAATGACTGGGATAATTTCATTTTTTTCCCCTTGTACTTTCATTTTTAGCATTTTTAACATGGTAAGTTATCTTACCTGGCATACAATAAAGGCTTAATAAATGCTTATTGATCAATTGAAGTTTTATTAATCATTTTATATATAATTGATCTTCAAAACAATTCTGGGAAGGAGGTACAATATACATATATATGTATATATATTATCTGCATTTGTAGATGAGAACACTAGTTATGTCTGTATTTTATAGACGAGAACACTAATATTCAGATAGGTTAAGCACATGATAATACAGTTAGCATCAGAGGTGGGATATAAATTCAGGTTTCTCACCTCCAAATTAAAATTCTCAACATTATATGCATGAATAAATAGTAAGCTGTTTTCCTTTTGTACAAATAGTGTTTGTCATTTTGAAGTTTCCTTCTGCATTAACCCTCAGCTCTCCACTCTAAATATTTTTCTCCATCATATACTATAAATTAAAATATAATCTTTCCATTTCTATTCTTCTTTCAGATACTCCCTGCATTTTGACTGCTATCAGCTTCAGGAATGCACTGATCAAACAAACTAACCAGACTACCAAAAACCTTCCAAAATACTGCAATGCTCATCCCATAATCCCATAGTATAGTGACATTCTTGAGGCTCTGTCTGCTACAGATCATATTTTCATAATATGCATTAAAACCAATTCAGTATGCAAAGTTGCAAATGTGTCGACTATGGTAAACCTTTGCTAAAAGATTAATTTTTCCCATTTTTAAGCTTGAAGAGACACCTAGGCTAAATAAAACTGGAACTTCTTCCACTTTGTCATTCCCCAGGGGACACTGCTTGCTTTTGGCTTGATGAGTATATGCTGTATGTCACATTGCTCCATTGATCAGAATTTGCCTGCCTTTAGTGAGCCTTGGGCATGCTCTGAGCCACAGACAAAAGGAGAGAAAGGGACACTATAATCATGTGATGGCAGCTCAGTGGGCTTGCCAATAATGCACACATCCCAGTGGTGAATCTCTCAGCTGAGAGCACACTGTCATTATGAAATCTAGCAAGTAATTGTCAGAAGGACTTGGACTCTTTTCTTTAAGTGAAAGTATTTTTGTGCCAAGGGTACCAGTGAATGAATGTTACACTGCTCTATTTTGGGGATAAAGGCTCTACCAGGAGGCTGCAGCCTTTCTAACTGCTGGTCTTGGGATGAAGAAAATGACTCAATACAAGCAAAATATATATTTTTATGTTTGCATAGCAACTGAGCTTCAATTGGAGCAAGACTTAGCCAAATTCTGTGATAAGTACTAAGACTTTATCTGATAAAAGTTGTTAAACTATGCAATTTGGTGAGCCAACAGAAAGAAGGAAGATGAAAATTAGTCTGTAAAGGGAATGAGCACACTTGGAAATCTCTCTGGAAAGGGAAGAAAATGGAAAAGTGTAAATATTTCTGTTGTAATAATCTGCCTTGCACATAGTAGGTGCCAAATAAATATTTAATAGAATTGACTCTCAGAAGTTGTTACTATTTATGAAAAATATTTCTTCAAAACGAGTATATAGTATCTTCAAAAGTATAAAGATTTACTTGATCAGATAGGGCTTAGGTTAGTTGACCTCTTAGATGCTTTTCAACTATGATATTCTGTGATTTTGTGAATCTGAGAATCTATCCAGAATTTATTAGTAATTGGTTTTCAGTTAAATTCAACAGGCATGTATTAAATGGTTATTAAGTGCTAAGCATTGTGTTAGATTGTGATGATATAAAGACAAAAATGAAACACTCTGCCAATTAAATATTTGTTGAATTGATAAAATTGCTTTTGCATAGTAATTATTTAGCTATCTAATCATAAACACTTTAATGTATTTCTATTGCCACTTGTCTCAAAAATCTGATTTTTCCTTGGAACCAATCAATCAGTCAGTCAATAAACATTTATTAAACACATAGTAGGTGTCAGGCGCTATGCTAAGCATGGAGAATACAAAACTGTTTTTAACTAAACAGTCCCTGCCCTCAAGGATCTTATAATTTAATAGGAGAGGAAGGCACTAAAATTAAGAGGGGTTGGAGAAGACTACCCATAAAAGATGGGATTTATCTGGGACTTTGAGGAAACCAGGGAAGTAAATAGTTGGAGCTGATGAGGTAGAATGTTTTAAGTATTAAGGTGGAGTGTCTTGTTTGTGGGATAGCCAGGAGGCCAGTGTCACTGGATTGAAGAGTGTAGGAATAAAATATAAGAAAACTGGAAAGGTAGGAGGGAATGAAGTCATATATGACTTTGAATGCCAAAGACATCCTTTTGCATTTGCTTCTGGAGACAACAGTAAGACTCTGGAGTTTATTGAGGAAGGAGATAATATGTTCAGAACTGTATTTTAGGAAAATCACTTTATTGTGTGACATTTAAAAAGTTTGAAAGACACAGTTGCTGGGTAATTAATCATTTTCTTCATAATGCTCGAATTTTATTAATAGAAAGAGTGATGAATTGTTTATCTCTCTTGGACCAAAGATGACTCATGGTGGTGAACTCCTAGTTTATATATCCTTAGAAAAGAGGGTATACTTGAGGGTAGAGATCAAATCTGATTGATTAACAAGTAATGGGCGAATCAGTATTATGATGAGAGGGGAACTTGCTCCATTGAAGGTCTTGAGGGATGTGTAGCTGAGCACCCAAATCTTGGCCAAAGGGACTTATCAATTTCCATACCACCTGTGTGACAAAAGGGAGAATGCACATTTTCCCAGACCTAGGTGAGTAAATACTAAAGGCAGGAATCCACCCTTTGGTCTAAACTTAAAAATTTCTGATTAACTCTTAGCTTTCCTGGTTGGGTAAGTCTTTGAGTAAGATTTCCCATACTGGTTGATTTCGGGATAAAGAAGTAAAAAAGGGAAAAATCTTGGTCCTAATTCAATAATTAGTCTTTAAATATGATAGAGAAATTAATAATTTTTCTCAAGCAGTTGAATGAAGGATGGATTGGAGTGGGGGAGAGAATTGAAGTAGATTGACATACCAGCAGACTATTGCTAATCAAGGCATGAGGGCTTGCACTAGAATGGTGGCAGTGCCATAGGATATAAGGGGTATATTGGAGAGATATTGCAAACACAAAATCAATAGGCCTTAACAGTGATTTGGATATGGGAGGTTAGGGAGTGACAGGTAGTGAGGAATTCAGGATGACCATATGTTGTGAGTCTGTAGGATTTGTCAACTTATCCTTATTCTGTTGTTTGATGAAATACCTTTGTTTTGAACAAAAATGTCCTCTGATTGACTAGCAAAATTTAACACATCAGCTCATGAGGACTTGTTTTTTTTAATGAATATAGAGCCTTGAACCTAAGACAGCTTTTCTGAGCACTCAATGTAAGGAAGACTGGGAGTGCCCTAAGTACTAGAGCAATCATTATAATATAAAATAAGATGAGAAAGTACCTGAGAAAATCATGTTCTGAGAGCCAAGATATATGGTAGAACCTCTTCTTGATCCTGGCCCATATTTAATGCTTTTGGTACCTTTGGATACCAGACTCAGGAGCAAAGCTCAAGACATGAATTCTGATCACAGTTGCCTGCCAGGGAAGTCCCATGATAATTGTACAAGATAGCATTCTCATTCTCTCCTACATGAAATTCCACTTTATGAGCACACTCTGCTCACCCTCGCAGCCTCCGACTGGATAAATAGAGACATCATTCCTGTGGGCCATTCTCCCACTCCCAGATTACCAGTTAGCCCCCCACTCAGGGTCAGAAAGTAGTAGATCTCTCTAAACCAGAGCGGCTTGTTCATGTACACAGTTCAGTAGAACCAAATTGTCCAGTCCTGGAAAGAAGCCAGACTCTGTGTTAAATTGCCATAGAGTAGAACAGATTGGGAGATGTCTGGAAACTTGAATCTTTCTAGTTGATGCTACCTGCTTTTCCCCTAAAACTGCTGATTAAGAAAAAAAAGACAATCCCCCCACAACTCTCAGCTAAGTGAGACTAGCTCTTCCTCCCATGCTCTATATAGAGCACAGAAAAACTCCTGGTAACCAATACTGCCTGAAATTTATTTTGTTTCACCCTCTGTTCTTCTGAGTGACACCGCCTGGCAGGAGGTTTTGCCACTTTCAGAAGGTTCAGGGCCTGAGTGGGTAGCGAGCTGCCTCAGGGGAGATTGATCATGGAGAATAATTCAGTGCCCCATATGTTCCAATGAATATATAGAAAATGTTGTAAATACTGCCACTGAATTTCTCATTTGCTACCAGAGGGGATCCATCTTTCACATTTTCCAGCAGCGCACTTGAGTGCAGATGTTAGAAAATATTTTGCTTAAGTTTTTGTTCTGACTGTTTCCCCCCTGGTAAGGTTCAGCATGGTACAATTAACTGACTTTTGTTTTTGGCCAAATACTAACCTTTCTGTGAATGCTTCACTTAGGCAGGCTCTGGCCCTTTTCGGGGAGTTCAGGACTTTTCATCAGTATATTCTCTCCTGGTAATGATTTAGTTTAATTAAAGTGGTGGAGTTTCATATCAGGACGGGCAGAATGCTGTAGTTGAAAAGAGAGTTGAACTTGAAGTCAGTAAATATAATTCAAGTGAGTTTAGCCTTGAAGGGAGTTTAGTGGTTCTGGGAGGAGAATTGGAATCCAAATGGTTTTAGGACAATTTCTGCAAAGACATGGAGGTGGGAGACAGCATCTACAAGGAACAAAAATACAGCTAGAATTTAGAATTCAGGAAGACCAACAATCTGATAAGTCTAAATTTAAAGAGAGTTGGAGACAGATTGCGAAGGACTTGAAATGTAAACCACAAGAGTTTGTCATTTATCATGGTGCATCATGGAAACTTCTTGAGCAGGGGAACAATATGATCAGATAGTACTTTAAGAATATCAATTTGAGGGCAGTTAGGTGTTCCATTGGATAGAGCACCAGCCCTGAAGTCAGGAGGACCTGAGTTCAAATGTGGTCTCAGACACTTAACATTCCCTAGCTGTGTGACCCTGGGCAAGTCACTTAACCCCAATTGCCTCAGCAAAAAGCAAAAAAAGCAAAAAAAGAATATCAATTTGAGGGCAGTTAGATGTTCCAGTGGATAGAGCACTGGGCTTGGAATCAGGAAAACTCTGACACTTATTTAAGTTACTCGCTTAATCCTATTTGTCTCAGTGCCCTCATCTGTAAAATGATTTGGAGAAGGAAATGATAAGCCATTCTAGTATCTTTGCCCTCCAAAATAGGATCACAAAAAGTTGAACATAATTGAACAAACTAAATAACAATAATATTAAGGATGATATTTTAGGAGGGAAATAGGATATATATATGCATATATATATATGTTGGTGATATAAAAATAAAAAAAAATCAATAAATATTCATTTAAAATGAATTCAGTGAGTGAAGAGGATGGAGTGGGGCAAGGAGAGACCAGAGGTAGAGAACCTGATAACAGGAGTCCTGTTGTGAGGTAATGGGGATCAGAACTAGTATGATGGTCATGTAAGTTGAGAGAAGGAAACCAATATGTGGATTTAATCCTATTTCTGAGACTTATGAGCTGTATGACCACGAGGAGAAATTTTACCTCTCTGAGCATCAGTTGCTCTGTCTATAATAATAGCACAATTTCTGTACCTACTTCATAGGTGGTTTTGAGAAAAATGCTTTATAAGCCTTAAAATGCTATTAAATTATGTTACTGTGAACTGAATTATCAAATCTGTTAGAGAGTAGCATCTGTGAAGGAAGATTTGTTTGTAAAGAAAAGGGAAAAGAAAATGTAAAATTTGAGTTAAACCTGGATGGGACTCTACCATTATGATTAAGGGAGGATGGGGAAAGAATTGAGATTAAAAGATGGGAAAGATAATAATTCTTTTGTAATTTTGCCTAGGGATCTCATGGCATCTGGCAAGTTACTGAATAATTAAGCCAGGATATTTTGTAGCTTGCAAGTACATTTAAGTAGCTATTCAGCCAAATTCAGAGTTCATCAAATTTCAGTCTACCCCAAATTTCTGTCAACCTCACCAGTCCAGGATAATTTAGCATCTTCTAGTGTAGCCAGGGTTTTATTTACCACTATGAATATTTTGGTGTATATGAGATTGATCTTTTTGTCTTTAACCTTTATGTAATATATGCCTAGCAGTAGCACATCTAGATGAAAAGATATGGGAATTTAAGTCACATTAAAAATAATTGTTTAAAGAGCATAATTGCTCATTTCTTTGTAGACCAAAAGTTCTGAAACATTTTCTTCTCAGAACCCCTTTAAATTCTCAAAATTATTAAGTACTCCCTCTCCCAAAATGTTTGGTTTATTTATGTACCTCTATTTTCTGTATTAGAAATTCCATCTTAGTGTTAATATTATAGTATTTTTGACCTTGGTGACTCCTAGAATGGGTCTTGGTGAACTTCTAGGGAGACTCAAACCATACTTTGACAACTGCTGTTCTAAAGCATACAAATTGATAAATAAATAAGAAAATCATAAACATTAACTAAATACTTCTTCTGACCATAGCACAATAGCATAATCAATAGGCTGAATATGAATGGAAGATATAGAATTAACTAGAAACTAAAAAGAAACTAAAAGAAATCATAGGAATGATAAATTATATTAAAAATGTTAACAATGAGAATACATACAAATTTGTGAAATGTAACTAAAGCATTATTTATAGAACAGGCCATTAAAGAGATGGTTGCTGATTGTTTAGAAAAGGACATGGTGATTACCAGATTATGTTTTCATTAAAAACAGGCCATGCTAGACTATTCTTATTTTTTCCTTTAATAGGGTTTATTAGATGGGTGGATTGGGTAATGCTGTAGACATATAAATTTAGATTTTAATGAAACATTTGTCAATTTTTGTTTCAGAGTTTTTTCATGATAACCTCAAGGGCAAGATGGAAAGATTTATTCAGTAGAATGTATACTTAAATGTGTATTTAACTCATAGGATGGTATATCTAAAATGTAATTAAAATGGTTCCATTTCAGTTTGCAGGGGAGTTTGTGTTAATTTTTCAATATTTTAATAATGATTTAATTGGATATTTATTTGGCAGGCTTATCAAATTCATAGAAAGCATAAAACTAAAAAGGTGTAGCTGGGTAAGTATGCAATTTTTTTTTGATTTATCCAATTTAATAGAGACAAACGTAAAGTTCTAGAATTGGGTTCAAAAAATCATCTTCAGAAAAAAGAAGATGGGTAAGCTATTATTACATAATATCTCTGGGGGAAAATTATCAGTATTTTAATAGATTGCAACCTTGATATGAATTAGTACAAAATAGAAGTCAAAAAAGCTATGTTATCTTAGTCATCATGAAGAGAGTATTAGAAATAATAGGGTCACTGTATTCTGCCTTTGTTTGTCAATATATGGAGGGCTATGTTGAGTTCTTGTTTTTATATTATAGGGCAAATATTAAATAAACAAAGGGAAAGATTGAGTATACCTGGTCTTGAGTGTAATTCGGCAGAAAAATGGACAGAGTGCTTGACTTGGAGGCAGAGAGTCCTGAGTTCAAATTTGGATTCAGATGTGTGACCCCAGATAAATCACATATTTGCCTCAATTAGTGAAATAAGGTGGGAAATAGCAAACCATTTTAATATCTTTGCCAAGAAAATGCCAAATAGTATTGTGAAAGTCAGATACAAGTGAAATGAATGAACACCAACAAATACTTAGTCTTTCCTCTTTAGCAATGAGGAACTTCTTGGGGTTTAAACAACAACAACAACAACAACAACAACAACAACAACAACAACAACCCAGGAAAATATCCTTTGATTGAATGATTTGGAGATTGATTAAGAGGTCAACTGTAGAAGTCTGTTCCAATAAGAAGTATTACTTGAATAGGAGAAATCCTCTCTATGGCTTTTGCCAGGGAAGATATAAGGAAAAATGAATAATAGGATTGGGAAATAAATTTCTTGGATAGTTCCTAAATGTGCTGCACCAATCATTTTCTAATCTAGTTAATAAAGCACATCCTCTAGTGTTTTATTCTGCCAATTTCTTCCAGTTGTCAAATAAAGACTCATTCACTCCCATTCATGTGTCCCCTAAAGGGCTCTGTTAATAACCAAGGCAGAAAACATGCTTGCCATTGGTTTACTCTGATTGTATGAACAGAGCTGGTGACAGCAGGCACAGCTGCTACCTCAAAAGACAGTTCACTGGCAACCTGACAGCTGTTGAATTTGAGTGTTTAAGTAGTCCCGAGGCCCGTCATGCCCTGCAGTAATCCTATAGAAATACTGGAAAAGAGCCAAACCTCAGACACCAAGGATGTGGCTGTCATGACTACTTGTGCTGACTTTTATCAGCTTTGATTTTATCTTGGAGTGTTAATGTCATTTCTGAGCCTCTTGCTCTTAAAAAAAGAAACTAGAACTAGGGTGGGGATAGAGAAAGAAGATAACATGATTTAGAGAAAAGTCATTCAAATGAATTCAAAATGGCAGCTGGTGCTTAAGGTGGCTTCATTGGTCTATCAAATTAAGTTGTCACCAGTGACATGAACATAAACGTGGGAATTGGAATGCATCAGCTACTTAATTTTAGAGGATGTTTTCTTTTTTTTCTTTTCTTTTTTCTTTTTTTCTTTTTGCTGAGGCAATTGAGGTTAAGTGACTTGCCCAGGGTCACACAGCTAGGGAATGTTAAGTGATTTTTTCAATGTTACTGCTAAATAATGTAGTCAACCTAGCCCACAGAATGAAAGAATCATAGAGTTGCAAGGGATCTCAAAGATCCTCTAGTCCAGCTATATCTCTAATAGAATATTCCCCATATCATGCTCAATACTCATTCAGCTTTTGCTTGAGAATCTCCAATGAATGAGATCCTACCCACTGACTACAAAGGCAGCACATTCTTTTTTTTTTTTTTTAGATAGCTCTATATTAGGAAATTTCTCTTATATTAAGTCTGAAGATGTCCCTACAACTTTCACCTAAGGTTACCCTTAAGAATCAGGAAGAATAAATCAAATCTTTGTGCCATAGAATAGCTCTTCAGATGCTTGAAGAAAGCTACTATTTACATCTAAATCTTTTCTTCGGGCTAAGCATCTTTTTTCCAGTTAATTTTCATATGAAATATTGAAGTCCCTTATTCCTGGCAATTCTCTTCGAGATGCTCTTTATATTATCAACAATTTTACTAAAATGTTGTGCCTAGAATTCCCATTCTAACAAGACTTTAGATGTAGTTTGACTATGGCAGGGTACAGTGATGCTATCATATCTATAATGCTGGCAACACTATTTATATACTCTTAATAGAGTCTAAGGTTGCATCACCTTTCTTGGAAGCGATATCACACTGTTAAGAATGCTGTCTAGTTATACCTTGCACATTTAACTTTTATTTTCTGAGCCCAAGTATAGAACTTGTCACTCACTATGAGTTTGCTTTCATCTTTAACAGCACAGAGTAGCACCATCTTATAGAGTGTCTTGAGAGCTTTTTGTACTCTGTTGGTGAGAGGTAGACAACAAAAAAAAACTTACAGAAATCCTTGGGCAATTAAGTTATGCAACAAAATGGGAAGAACATTGGATATATACCCAAAGAATTTTAGTTAAAAATCTGAATTTGCTAGTAACTGCCTATGTAACTTTGGGCACTTAATCAATTAAAAAACAGTAAGGACTTGTTCAATGTGTAGTATGTTCCAGGAATTGTGATCTAAGTCTCTGAATCACAAATGGATTAACCTGGACAAACTCAAAGATGCTTTTCCGATCTAAATCCTTTGGTCCAAAGTTTCTGCTCCATTGCTATAATTCTTTAAATGTTCTCTAAGAATGCTGTATGATTGATCCTATCTTGGTGATTGCTAAGCAATCCTGGATTGATACTTTGAGCTTATTGTATCCATGCTGTTTCCCCCATAACTGTCAGCTTCAACAAAGGAATCCAAGGACCCCTGATTTCTTGAATTCACAAAGTTGGTTCTATGTCTGGAAGATGTGTCTCAGGATTGTTGTTCGGTCACCTGTAATAATAAAAAAAAGAAATATAAAATAGAAGAGGCAACCAAGTCCTGGAAATCCAGACTCACTGTCATATAGACAACTACATGATCTAGATGTCCATCTATTGACAATAATCATTGCTACCAAGAGGATAAAGAAATCTCACATTCATATGAAGTACTAAAGAGAGTTTCAAGCCATATGCTCTGCAAAGGGGAAGAAGACAGCAAGAGTAGAAGCTGTCTTTCTCTTAAAATCTTCCAAGCAGGTGGTTCTTGCTATTTTAGTGGTCAGGAAATTGCTGAGTAGCCCCAAAGTGCCAAGTTCTTTAGCACTGACCAAGAGCTCACATGGCACCACCATAATTAGTTCAAGATTCTACATATTAGGAGGTGGGGAAGCACCTGTTATTTTCATTACACACACACACACACACACACACACACACACACACACGCATGAATATTCTCTATTAGGTTCTCATGATATTGGGAGGAGAGAAAACATTCCAAGTCTGTAGACTTGGAATTGTTACTTTATTGGAAAACTATCCTGATTCCAGATTAGCTTCATGTTTCTTCCTTGGAACTGCTGTTATCAGTTAATTGGCTGATTTCTCCTCTTGGCAACAGAGAGGAACTCAGTTGAGGATTAGTTAAATATTCCAACTCTTAACCTGCCATGTTCTCAATAAGAAATGTATTCAACTCCTTAGTTTGCTATCCCCAAAGACCTAGGATTATTTTAGGTTTGTTGTCTTTTTGTAAATTGGACTCACAGAAGAACTCAGTCACCACAGCAGATAGTCCCATAAGGCAAGTCTATTTTTTTTTAAAATTCCCATTTAGTGGGAATTCCCCCATATCCAACTGATAGTTGAGTTTGGAGGTATAAATTTCTTTAAACTGATCATATCATGGTAACTAATAATAGAGCCAGGTAGATTACCTTGAAGCTTTATGTAGTAATACTGGAGGTAAGAAGTAAAGTTAGCAGATTTTGTCCAGCATTTCTGAAACTATATGCAAATTTTTAGCCTCTTTCATTTTAGCCTCATTGTAGAAAATTGATTCAAATAAAAAAAAATAAGTATTGCTATGAATCCACTGGGTGTCTTCTCTAAAGAAGTAAACCTCTCTTCAGGACTAAAAATGCTTGAGTACTGACTTTGGGGAGCTAGCTGGTAGAAAAAACAAACACTTTTTAGAGTTAACATATTTCAGTTAAAATATTGAGTGACAAGATGCTTTGTGCCTGATGCTTAACCTAATAAAATTTCCCTGAAATTGTTTTGAAAAATCCTTGTTATTTGCTGTACATTTGAAGTTTTAACCTTGCTCCCCTCAATAGCAGAAAATCATTACTTTTGCTTCCCCCCACCTTCCTCAGCAGGAATCTTTGGCATGAACACTAGTTTTCTGTACTGAATAAAGACTGAATATGAAATGAAGGTACAAGTTTAAAAAATTTATGATATAAAGTAATGTCTCTGCAGACAACTCATGATAGAGTATGCTCTTATCTGCTGGCATACACTGAGCAAGTTCAGTCTTGGCAAGTAGTTGGATAAAAAGCCTATAAGGAAAATGTGGTTCTCCCTAAAAAGAAATTTTCCTTTTCCCTGAGTGACTCCCTAAATGATGATCTGCTCATGGACTCAAGATAGAAGCTATGTAGCATATGGTATAAGGGGCTATTGACATATTCACAGCAGACATTTGAAGATAGAAGATCTTAGCTTCCTAGTCTGTTAGTAGATTTAATATGTACTGGAGGCTGTTTTGCTCATCAACTCGTATTATTTTTTTTGTTTTCTGTTATAAACATTGATGTAATTGAAGAATTGTTTTTTCAAAGGCTCACTGCCATCGATCAATTGATTTGTGAATATATATCTGGCAATGAACTTTGGAAAGAGTCTCATGTATGGAAAGTAGTCCTTGTATAAAAGCCCCTAAAATTCTTGAATCAAGTATGACTAAGTTCTTAATATTAAAAGTGATTTTTTTATATTAATGAATAGCTACTCTCATGTTGTTTGAAAGAGTCATAATTATTAGGAGAAGTTAAAGACAGGTTTAAATGAATCCAGATAGTCTTTATGTCTCCAGTTTCAGGCTAAATAGAGATTTTAATTAATTTATTTATTCATTTTTGCTTAGACAATTGGGGTTAAGTGACTTGCCCAGGGTCACACAGCTAGGAAGTGTTAAGTGTCTGAGACCAGATTTGAACTCAGGTCCTCCTGACTTCAGAGCTGGTGCTCTACCCACTGTGCCACCTAGCTGCCCCAATTTATCTTTTAATTGAGATGTTTCTTTTAATGTCTACAGGTGCCTATAGAAAAGCATGTACCATAGATGCTTAACATATAAAATGACCATTTTTCATTCACTACCATCTATTGCAAGATGGAGAGAAAACACACTTATACCTTTAGAAACTATCTAGTCTTGTCTACAAGGAACATCGACTTCTACATTATTTATAATGAGAAACCTTTTCCTTTCTTAACCCTGATTTACTAGGGATTAGGTTTGGGATACAAAATCATTTAGAAAGATCTTGCTAACAAGTATTCTTTATGGATGATGGATGTAATAATCTTTTAAATAATCCCAGAACACCTTTTAGAATAACTAAGACATTGCTGAATGGAAAGATCATAACTTGCTTCAAAAGAGGGTATGATATGGAAAAATCCATAATATAGTCATCCAGAATGACTAATTTTTTTTTGCTTTTTGCTGAGGCAATTGAGGTTAAGTGACTTGCCCAGGGTCACACAGCTAGGGAATGTTAAGTGTCTGAGACCAGATTTGAACCCAGGTCCTCCTGACTTCAGGGCTGGTGCTCTATCCACTGTGCCACCTAGCTGCCCCCAGAATGACTAATTTTTAAATGCACACCATGGAAAACAGCACTACAGTTAATTCAAAAACATATTAAATGTATATATTTTAGTAATCTGGAGAAATTAACAGAGTCTGCTGGGTTTGTTAGCAAGGTTCTTTCAATAATTAAATCTCACTTTGGTCATTGAAACAGCTGGGATAAACTGCATGGTGAATGCTTTGCCTGTGTAGCTTTTAATCAATAACTCACTAAAAGTAAAAGATGGTAAATTAAAATGTCATTGTCAATCCCTTATGGGCAAGGTAAAAGCTGTTCCTGAATGCTTTATCTATGGGAAAATATGTAGCTGTTGATACTTCCTGGGGCTGGCAAACTGTCACATCTTGAATGTGAGAGACCCTGGCTTGTTAATTCTGTCTGGAATGCACTGTTTGAGTCTGCTTTTTAGTATCCCGTTCCTGTTGAAAATTTTAAAGTGTTAGTTACCTTTTATCAGATTTATCCAATGTTTAATCTAATCTGGGGCAGAAACCTCCCACAAATTGACAGATATATTTTATTGTATTTGTGAGTATCCTGGAAAAATTTAGGTTTTGTTATATACAAAGGAGAAGAATCCAACTTATTAAAGGAATCTGAAAGTTAAAAACTTTAAATTAGAGTGGATTGTTAACTGAGAATCAAATCAGACTTTAAGTAGGGAGGGCATTGTCGTAATGAAGATATCAAAACTTTTGTCATTACTATGAGTGGAGATCTCAAGCTATTCCAAAAGTTCTTGGGTTTGAATTTTGGATAGATGTCATAGGCTTTAGACTGATAGTAGTTCAAGTAGAACCAAGTAGAGTCATATAAACATAGCATTCAAGGAAAGGAGAAACACAAATATACTCGCTATTCTTTTGAACATCCTTCTAGGATTTGTGTATCATGAGAAACTCAGAGTTGTGTCTGAATTAGGGATGATTACTAGGAATTCCAACAGAGCATTCTATGAATCAGAGGCTCACTTGAGTTTGACATGTTGCCTATAACAATGATAATTGTTAACAACTCTACAACCCAGTTCAATCCATTGCTAACCATGAAAACCTATTCCACCTATTTCTTAAATGCCCTACCATAATCCGCTTCTACATGCCCATCATGGCAGAGCAATGCTGTTTTAATCCAGCATTTATGTGTTGTCTATTGTTGCAGTGCTGTAGTGTATTGCACTTAAGAGGTTCAGCTTTAAGCCTCTTTCTAGTAAGCTGACGCAGCTCAGCTTTTGAGCTTTACTACTGCCCTGGCCAAGGTGCTGATGCTCAATCCATAAATGTATGTATTACTATACTGAGATCAACCTCTGACTTTGCTTCAGTCTTGAAAATGTAAGGCTGTCCTTTCTGAAATGTTTGCTTTTGAGCACCCCAAATTCAACAGAGTTCAGCTAACTAACTTCCACTCAGTTTAGCAAACATCTATTAAGTACCTAACATATACTTTGCATCTAATCAGGTGATGTGGATTCATAGTCAAAACAAAATAACTGCTTCCCTCAAGAATGTTAGCATTTTTCAAAGGTTTCAAAAGATTCATTGATTCCCTGTTGTCCTCCTAAAATGTTATGTCCTTAGTTTAACTTTGAAAACTTTTTCCAATTTGAATCTAATCTCTCCTTTCTATCAGATTATGCATGTTTTCCTTTTATGTAATTTTTGCTCCAACATCAAGAGTGATTTTCTGCTCTCTATAATCTATAATACATTTCTTGCTTCCATGTTTTGTAGCCAGTTTCCTAAGCCTGAAATTTCTTCTCTCCTCACCTCCACTTCTTGAAACCTCTATCTAATTTCAGAAATCACCTCAAAGGTCTTTGCTATTCATCTTGAAATTACTTTCATTTATATTTCATCTTTATCTGTTTACATATTGTAATCTTCCCCCCTCTGTCAGCATATAAACTCCTTGAGGGAATAATTGGTTCATTTCTCTTTTTATCCTCAGTGTCTAACAGATGCTGATGTATTAAAATTACATCTTGTTCTGGTCCTCCTGACCCAGTCAACTCCTCTTAGTCACTATACTAAGTAAGTTTACAAGTAGCTAATAGAAAGTAGCAATAATAGGAAGATTGCAAAGGGGAATCTAGAAGTCATGTACAAACTGTCTCAGAGATCAAAGGAGTACAATTTACAAATTGTATCTTATATTAACCAAACCCACAACCTGATAATACATTCTAAATCAGAGGAAACAATCTAGATTTTGCTGTCAGGGATTTTGGGTCCTATCACATGTAAATCTCAAACAAGTTTCATAAACCACTGGGAGATTAATAGAATATTATTAAGGTTAAAATTTTATTGACAACATTGAGATGACTTGGATTTGTTAATGAGCTAACACCAAGGTGGAAGAAATAAGAGTTAAGCAGTTTCCAAAATAACTCTATAAAAATGAGACCTCAAACTCCTGCCCCACTTTATACCTTAATGAGGTGTGATTGCAGCTTCATTACCCATTGCCATCATGGTCTTTCCTGCTAAGCATTCAAAGAACTGGACATGCCTGTCTCCTTTCATAATTTCATAAATTAATAATAATTCAGCCAGAAAAATAGTAAGGGCTTACTAAGTGTTGTTGAATGAAATTGAATTCTATTAGGGAGATAAGCATGTATAAACAGAACATATATATCAGGCAGGGAGATCAGGAAAGATCTAGCCTTGGAAGTGACACTTGACATGGACTTTGAAGGAAGATAGAAATTATAACATGAGAAGGTGAGATCTATTGTGAATATGAGGTAATGTGGGACTTCCCAAGGGAAAAGTTTGGTTCATCTTTTTTATTCTTCTTAATGACTAAATTATTAGTTGGCTATATGCAAATCTGATTGCTTAGGGGTTGTATGACTAACTAGTAGAAATATTGATGCTTTTTAGAAAGAAGGTATGATTGTGATCATTTTCAATGGAAGAACAAAAGGGGAATATCTAACCTTTAGCTTCAGCAATTAAAAAAAAAAAAGAGGGAACCTACCTGCCTTTATATGGCCTGAATTATCCTTTCTGTTTAGGATGAGTTCTTGTTGGTTATCTTTAGTTAGACTATATAAGGGGAGAATGATTTTAATGATTCTTCTGCTGTAGGGTGCTGCTTCTGCAGCTTTGCCTGGAACCAGAAGGTAATACATGAAGATGTCAATCAATGTGTGTCTGTGGCCAAAAATCCTTTAAAAAATCAGATAACAGTGAACTTCTTGGTCTAGCAGTCTTTTCTACTTACCAGCAGTCATCAAAGGGTGATCACCAAGGGTTTTATAAATGAAAAACCACATGCCCTTAATGCATAAAGGCAGGAGACAATTTTGAAGTAGAATTTAGCAGAAACCATCTGATATATCACAATGGATTTTGAGATGCTACACAGTCACTCCACGGAGAATAATATGTCACTCACCACTGTATATATCACCTCCTGCTTTTCTTTTTTAGGAGATAAGAGCATATAAATAAATTTGTTCAGAACTGAGAGAGAGAGAGAGAGCGAGAGAGAACTGTTTTCTTATTTTAGTTATATGCAACATCAATAAAAAGAATTGAATATTTGTGTGAAATATAATCTGAAATAAAATAATTTCACATCTGTACATCTCTAGTAATGAAATTAACTTAAAGATCTCCAATAATAGTTTAGGAAACATTCACAGTATGCCATTTCCCAGCTGTAACTGGGGAGCACTTCACATCAGTCCCATTACTGTTAACGGGATTTGTTATTGTTGGCCCATGAACATTGTCATGACAATTTACCCCTATAGAGTCTTAAACATTGCGAAAACCTGAGTAGTTTTTGGCAAAAATAGAGCTAAAGAAATTAAACTAATGTGGGGGAATCCGTATCTTTCTGGAGGAAAAAAAAAAAAAAAAACTTTGACCAAAAATAATTTTCTGTTCTACAGAACCATGGGTGATCAAACAGATTCTTGATCTCTTGAACAACTAGAGATTGATCATTATATCAGACAGTTTGATGTTGCCCACAAAAGTGATGTTTGAATCCCCTTCTAGGCAAAAAAGGATGAACAGTGACATACTGTTCTTAAGACAGCAGATGAATGTAAGAACTGGGAGTTAGCTAGGTCCCTTAAGATATAAAGTAATTGATCCAATCTTGTACAGACCAGGCATAGCTACATATTTAACAGGATGTTGTGATTGTCTTTCTTTCTTCCCCAAATTTCTATGCGTTTATTTCTAATGTATTTTACTTTTACTTATCCATATATCTGCTATATGCACTATCTTCCCTCCTTCTTTGATTAAAATGTAAGCTCCTTGAGGGTAAAAACTTTGTCATTTCTGTTTTCATAATATCTTCAGTGCCTAGCACATAGTAAGTTCTTATGTTTTTGTTTTTGTTTTCAGTGGTGAGTATTTTGTTACAATTTAGGGCAATTTTATAGTAGTAGAACATGTAAATGATCTTAGCTTTAAAAAACTGTAATCCAATTTTCATTTTGTAATTATTCAGTTTAAAATTAATAGGAGTAAGCTTTTGTATTTTGAACTACAGATGAACAACTAAAAAGGACAATCAAGGATATATAATCTAAACATTTCATTTTGTAGCTTAAGAAGCTGAGTCCTGGAATGACTAAGTGGCTTGCCTCAGGTCACATTGTGTTTAAGTAGAAGAGCTAAGTGAAGAACTTATGTTCTACCATTCCATGCTCAGTACCCTTTCCATCAAATTATGCCATATCCTATTCCTTCCTTTTTCCATTACAGGGATTTGGGACCTGTTAAGGGCTCTCTTTAATTTCCTAGACCATTAATTACTGAACAACTAACACTAACCCATGGAAGAGCTCAGTAAATTTTGAATGCCAGATATAAAGAAAGTATACCTTAAAAATGGATTTCAAGGAAATAACTTAGTTACGTATCTATATAACTATATACAAAAATATAGTTTTTACTTTGCTTTTTTAAATGAGCACATCAATATTTTTGTCAATGATAATTGTCTGTTATGGTTTTCCATACATATATTCTGGTCTACTACTGAGGAGACAAGTGAATCCCACTTATACAGGGAACAGAGTGTGTGAGTGCAACATATATCTTTGTTTATTTTAGAAGGTAAGAAGAAAAGGGTGAATGCAAATATTTCAGTTTCTTTTTTTTTCAATTTCTAGGAATTATTTATCACATGCCTCCCTATATTTTGAAATACCAACTCCCATCATCTTGTGTGAACTACTATGAGGACAACTGAGAATTATGTACCAATTTATTTAAGTGCTCACATTTACTGAACAGAAAGTCAGGGAATGATAAAGAAAATGATGAGCAATGAGTAATTCTGTTTTATTTAGGGATATTTCTTCACATACATAGTCTGGGAACTGAAGGATGAATTCTGGGTCATGAGGTGAGGCTTCTGGAAAAAATTGTAAAGGCTACTCTTGGTTGCTCTGTTTATGAAGGAAAATTGGAGTCCTCCATTATACATGTCTTCTCTCTAATGGTACTTCTGTATATATTGTTGTATTTTATGTCTTGAAGACATTCTCACCTGGAGTCCATTTCGGTTTCCTGACACCTCCATTCATCTCACCTTAACACATCTCTTAAATTAGCTAGCACATTTTTATATATGTCTGCAAAATTTATTTATTTTTTAAAAATGTAGACAAAAGAAATTGCTCACAAAGTGATGAGATTTTACTTGTGTATTTCAGCTTAAGGTGCCTCTTTCCTCTCCACTATAGCAAGTTTTCTAAACTATTTCAATGCAAACTGCAAAAAGGGAAATATTGACACAACCAAACCGATTGTAAAATGGTGCAGATGATATGATAGTAAGTTGGGGGGAAGGGAAAAGAGGAGCAAGGGCAATACAAATGAAAATTGGCTCATATTTAATTTAATTTTCAACATGAAGGAAGAAGTTGGAAAACATTTTGGTTTGCAAGTACTTTGCCAGAGTGAGCTAAAAGGGGGGAGATGCACTTTGAGCCTAGGATGAATGAGCAATATTTTTCATGGCTGTGTTGGGCGTTCATTGTGGAAATGAAGATGGGGAAAGTCTCTTTTTAAATGAAAGGAGGTGTTTTAGAAGAGTTGCAGGTAGGCATAGTATAGGAATTACCTTGGTGGATCATTTTAGACTAACCTCTTTTCCTTCTCTTTAGCATCTGGTCTATAATCAGAGCCTCTTTTGTTTTACTTGCTGCTAATTAAATCGGTTGATCAACAGCTTTCTTCTTATGGGATATTAACAAGAATGGTAGAATTTTGAAAATTATGGCTCTGATGAAATAAATCAGACTTTTTTTCTGTTTTGAAAAAAGAATAGTTTTGCTTCTTTGACAATGAATCTATAAAGTCAATTCAATTCAATACCCCAAGATTCTTCTTGAAATAAAAGCCTGTTTTTTTTTGAGTAATGGTATCAGATGGCTACAATTCATAGATTATGAACTCTCTGGAGACTGGAAGGTGAGGATCAACAGATGGAAGAGTGCTTGATGGGAACAGATTGCAATACTTTGCAAACAAGAAATTATAAGGGAGAAGTAAATTGAAAGATATCTCTGGGAAAAAGTATGGTCATAAAAGATGATGGATTAGTAACATGATTAAAGTAAGGGATCATTGTTTCAGAGAGCACATGCTCCATTGATAGCCACTATATATAAAGAGAATATGGAGATTATGACCAGCACAGTAGAGGAGAAATCACTTCCTATACAGCCTTTGCTTTCTTCATTTGTAAAAACTGATGTTTTGACTCAATGATCTTTAAGATCTCCTGAAATCTAAAATCTAAAATCCTATAAAAACAATATATATTCAGGATTTAATGTGTAATAGAAATACAGACTTTAAAAATGGCACCAATAGAAGTAACTTTGGATAACTAGAGTTTTCCAGGTTTTAATAGATCTTTTGCTTCTCATGGTCTGTAATTTTAAAAAAAGCTAAAAAATCCAAGTTGAAAATTTTCCTGGGTTAAAAGACTACATGGGATTGTTGACTTGACACTTAAGTTTAAAGTTAGATAGCCATTAAAGGTAATTTAGTCCTACTCTTTCATTGTACAGATGAAGAACCTAATTCCCTGTAAAAGTGAGCTAACTTGTCAGAAGGAAGACAAGTAATACTTATAATACTACAGGGATTCAAATCCACGTCCTATTATGCTATGTTTTTTCATTACAGTTTTTATAGGTTAGTGTTTTTTCACAGCACACAATTTCTCTTAGTTGGAAATCAGGGCAGTGCATATGCTTTTTTTTCTTAGCTGGTCATAGTTAATCTTCATCTTTAAGTAATTTCAATCATCTATTCATTCAGTTATTTGACAAATATTTAATAAGTACAATTTATATACAAAACCCTATCCTAGGCACTCATGGAGATACAATGATAAAGGAGATCTTTGCCTTCTAGAAGTTATAGTTTTAGTGAGAAGAAATAAGAAATCTGCAAATATAAATGCAAATGACAATATTACAAATACTTAAAAAGATCCCAAAATGCTATGAGCTCAACTTAGAGTAGAATTTCTTTCAGCTAGGGGTTTCTACTTTGGAAAATAAAGCCAGCAGAAAGGCTTGATTTCCATGGTTTCTGCTTGTGTAAGCTCGTGGCTATACCCCACTGCATAAAACTACTTTGAATCACATATAAATTATTTATTTTTGGAAGATTATATTGCAATTTCTTTCTCATTTTTCCCCTGTATATCCACAGGAGGCTATCACATATGTTTAGACTTTCTAAGAAAGGTCAAATTGTTTCTCTCTCAATTTTTGTTGGGAAGAATATGCACGCAAAATGCTATTTGTTGTTTTGTTACATCTAGAGAGCTCCTGGTTACAGACTTAATCAGGTTTATGATGGAATGTAACTAAATGTGTTATTGGATAGTATCAATTAAAGTAGAAAGAAAAAAAAAGCCTTGATTCACAGGAAAAATAAAAATCTTACAGTTGCTACCTGCTGAAAAAAACATTCTCTTTTGGATAAAAAGCAGTTGTCCTGACACTTCACAAGAGAGGCAATAATAAGACATTCAGCTGAGAGTAGGGATAATCTGATTTCAAATTCCACCTTTACCAGTAACTACTTATGTGACTTTGCAAGTCCCTTGAATTATGTGGACCTCAGTTTCCTCATTTGCAAAATGAACATGCTGGTTCTATGACTCCTAGGATGCCTTCTCTCCTGATTGAATCCTGATTCTGATTTGTTAGCTATATGACTGTGAATGTCACATGACTTCTTAGAATCTATTTTCTCATCTGTGAAATGAAATGGTTGGATTAGCAATGTCCAAAGTCTTTTTGTAATCTAAATTTCTATTCTAAATTCGTGATTCTATAAAATTTTACTTCTTTGACCTTAGTTATGTTAGTTCAATTAAACAAGAATGGTAATTCATAGTATCTTAGTGGAAGAACTGTATGAAAAGTTGGATTAGAATAATTTATTCCTTCAAATAGCAAGCATTTAATGAATTCCCACCATCTGGTGCTGAGCTGCCAAAATCTAAAGATATGATAGTGTCAAGACTAAGAGTGGCCATAAAAATCAACATTCTCCTTTTTCCTATGACTATTCTCTCCCTGCCAGAGAAGTAGTATAGGGGAAGTGGTGATTTGCACAGAAGATTATCTGATTACTTAGGTTTTACCTAACACTGATTAGATGACCTTTAAAAATTGTTTGTTGTCTTTATAATTAAAATAGCCTTTACAAGTAAAAGTAAAGAAACTAGGTGGAACAGTGGATAGAGTGCCAAATCCAAAGTCAGGAACTTCTTGAGTTTAAATCTGACTTTTGGTTACTTATTAGTCTTGTGATCCTTAGGAAATCACTTAATTGTTCAATTTCCTCATCTGTAAAATGAGCTGGAGAAGGAAATATTACATTATCCTGGTATCTTTGTCAAAAAGGGCCACAAAAAGTCTGACGCTACCAAAAAATCAACTAAACAACAATAATTATTTTTATAACAAAATTAAATGGGAATATTGCTGTTACTTTCATTAGTATGCTCATGAAGGTCAAGGGAAATAGCATCTGTTGTATGAGAGTTTGGAAACAAATAAGAGACTATGGCGAAGGTGGAATGGAGTTATAGTAATCTAGAAACATGAAGGATGTAATGTTATAATCCTGATTGCTATCAGCTGCAAGGAATCTCTCAAGGAGGAAAACCCAACTTTTGATGGCCACATTTCAGTAGCTATGAGAATCCAGCATTTGCTAAAAGTAGATTGTAGGTTGAAATTTAGCAGTCACACATAACATTTCTATCCAACATTTAGTCCTGGTTGAGAAAATATAGAATTTCTATTAGTTAAGTGTGATGCAGGATGGATGAAATTGAATATTTTTAGCAAAAACAAAAACAAAAATCAACCAATTCTCCATCATTTTCATTTTTTGGTATTATGTTGATGTAATATGATTTTGGAATCTCCTGACCTTGGGGCTTCTGTTCTAACGGGTCAGTGGTCCTGGGTCTCTGGGCTTTGGAGTCTGCCTCAGGAAACTGAGCATATCCAATTTATCTGATCATGTTCTCTCCTTAGCCAGATGGCTTCTGGCCTCTGGAAACTCCCATACTTAATCTATCTGATTATGAATAGACTACTTCTCAGTTTATTGCTGACTGAAGATCTGGTCAGTGATAATCAAATTTTGGAGATCATCCTTAATTCATCTGGAGATTATGCCTTTGCCTTACCCTCAGGCCATAGAGTTAACATATCTATGATTGAAAGTTGTATATTTCTTTGCTTCCCTCACTAATGACAGCACTTTGCCTCTTGATTAGGAGATGGGTTCAAGCTTGCAAATTCTTTTGAGATACCTCTAGACACCTGTCTGGGACTTTTGGGGTCCCTCCTCTGAACGTCAACAGTGTTTTTCTCAATTATCTGCATAATTTTCTTCATTTTCCTTAATGTAGATCATTCTCCATTTGTCAAATGAAGAAGAATCATTGGGAATTCAACCCTATTTTATGGAATTGGTGTCAGAAGAATGTTTATCATAGCTGTGATGTATTGGATATATTTGAAGGAGTGAGTTCTTTATATTAAATCAAAATTTGTCTCTTTGTGATTTGTTGATGAAAAGTCTTCCCTCCACATAAGAAGAACAAGTTTAATCACTTTTCCATTTAATAGCTCTTCAAATATCTGAAGATACTTATCATGTCCTATGTATACCTTCTATTCTCTAAGTTATATTTCCCATTCCTTTAAGAGATCCCCATGTGACTATCAACTAGATGATCTATTATGATTGCCCTTCTCTGGATATAATTTTAACATATCAATGTTCTTCCCAAAATGTGGTGTTCAAAATTGAATACAATACTACTGATGTAGTTTGACCAAGACTAAGTATAGTGAAACAATAATTTCCTGGATACTCTGCCAGATAAGCATATCTAAATTCTGCTATTAAAATGGGGATGACTTTATTAGCTTTTATTTGCTTTTGTATGGAAACAACTACATATGGAACATATGAATTTTTAAATTGGGTTCTGATTTCATTGTCTCATGTAAATCTCACCACTCTTTGAAGATGAGTCTTCCTGATTCCAGGATCAGCATGCTTTCACTAGTTGGCTACCATGTTCTGTAGGTATGCTGTAGACATATTTTCATTTCATAATCTGATTGATTGAATTGAAATTTTACCTTTTGATTCTACTTGGTGGATATTATTAATCATTAATCATTAGATTAGGAGCTAGAAGGAATCATAGAGACCATTTCATCCAAACCTCTCATTGTACTGATGAAGAAACTAAGGTGAAAGATAAAAAGACTTGCCCACAGGGATGCTGGGAGCAGAGGTAGTATTTGAATTTATACTCTGACTAGTTCTTTACACTGTACCATGACTCCTCATTTCAATAGTCAGAATTTTGTGAAGGTGGTAGTAGTATACTATACCATTTTTATCCTACCAAAAAAAGTGCATCAGATTCATTTAGTCTTTATAAATTATCAACAAAAAAGTAACTTATTACTTTCCTTAGGAAGACTTTGATAATTTTCATTGTTCCTATTGTCTTTATTTATTGTACCCTATTAATGTGTTTCTTATGTTTGCATTTTAAAACAAGTGTTGACTTACTGCACTTCTAATGATTTTACAGATGCTTGAAATGTGCCTCATTCAGAATACCAGGAGCCTAATTATAGGATGAAATGGATTGTGACTTTTGAAATGTTTTCTTAATATTCTAACTCCTCATTTAGAATCATATGAATTTAGAGCTGAAAAAGAACACAGAGGTAATTGATTCCTACCTTCTCATTTAACAGATCAAGAAACTGAGGGCCAGCAAGATTTACTACAGAAAATAGTGTTGTGTCTTATGGTTTCTAGAAGACCACTGTATTGGGGATCATTAGTTATTTTCAGGTCCAAAATTTTATTTGAACTATTTTTAAAATGCAAGATTATAGGATTATAAAATGAGAGCTGGCAGGTACTTTGGAGCTTACCTAATGCATTTTGCAGGTAGCAAAATTGAAGCCCAGTTTCCTCATCATCCTAGAGGCAGAGGTCAAAAACAGATTTGGTATTTTGACTTAACTCCAAATTCAGAATTTTCCTTACAATAGCAAGCTTTAAATGTTATGCATGAAAAATGAAAAAAAATATCTAGCAATCCCGCTACTTGGGAGGTCAAAGAAAGAAAAAAGTGTTCTATGCATTTTAAAATATTAATAGCTTTACTTTTTTTTGGGGGGGGGCACTTAAGTTGTACAGAGATAGTGCACCAGGTCTGGAGTTAGGAAAGCCTGAGTTCAAATCTGGACTCTCATTAGCTGTATAACTGTGGGCAAGTCACTTAAAGGAGCTGGAGAAAAAGATAGCAAATCACTTCAGTATCTTTGCCAAGAAAATCCCAAATGGGGCCTTGGAAAATTAGACTCTACTGAAATGATTAAACAATAACAACGAGCAGATTTTTTTTAAATTTTATTTATTTTTTTTTGTGTGTGTGGAACCAAAGTGATTGCCCATTCATTAGGGGATGGCTAAACAAATTATGGTATATGGGTATAATGTGATGTCATCATATATGAAGATGAAGTGAGTGGAAGGAATTCAGTGGAATATGGGAAGATTTGTAAGACTTGTAAGAAGAGAGACTGGAAGCATAAAAACTATATGCATAGTGTCTGCAGTAATAAAAATGGTAAGAGGAGCTGGAACTGAATAATTGTAATGACTAATTTTGGTCTCAGAGAATGGATAATGAAATATCTCTCTCCTTTTATCAAAAAACCAAAAATATAGTAGGATGAAATGTTTCATAGGCAATCAAATATAGTCAATATATTGATTGCTTTTAAACGTATTTTCTTTATTACAAGGCAGAGTGTGGACTAATGGAGGTTGCTCTATCCAGAAATGATTGGTGTACAAGCAAAATCATCAATAAAATTTGATCTGAGATAAAAATTATGATTATACAGCATTAACCACTTAAAGAGAGTACATTAAGAGGCAGCTACATGGAACAGTGGAATCAGGAGGACCTGAATTCAAATCCTGCCTCAGATACTTAACAACTTATTAGCAGTGTGACCCTAGGCATGTCACTTAACCCCAATTGCCTCACCAAAAAGTACACATACACACACAAAACACAACAAAAAAGAGAGTACATTAAATATAACAACCTTTTCTGGACACCTTAGAATTTTCACTATAAATCTCTGTTTTGTCCTATGCCATGACCCATAGAGCAATTACTTTGCTTCTCTTGAGGTCTTTGTCATCTCCTTTCAAATGCAGTTTTCAGATATTTCTTCCTGCTATTCTTTCTGTGTCTGCATCTATTAGCCTTTCACATCATCTCCTCCCCTTCTGGTTTGCAATTTCAAAGTCAATGAGTTTGTTAGAATTCTGTGTTAATTAGGCCATATTTAGGTAGGTATTTATTTTGCTCACAGTCCCATGAGCTAAGTAGTTTTAGCATTAATATTGTAAAGATTTTATTTCTGTTAATGTTAATTTATTCATTCAGGGAATAAGCATTTATTAAGTGCTTACTGTGCTCTAGACACTGAGGTTACTAACCTCCCTACACCCCAAACAATTCTTGCTCCTAGGTATTTTATATTCTACCGCAGGAAACAACATAATGGAAAATGACATGAAAATAAATAAAATAAGTATTATCAAAGAAGATGTGTCATCTTTAGCTAAGATCTGTACATTTAGAATTTTCTTCAGGACAACCAATGATGGAAGAGTTTTCTAGAAAATTCTTAATAACTATTTTTTAAGCCAATCCTTAGACTTTCATACTATATGTGAAGTGGTTATCATCTTAGTTAATCTTAGTGGTTACCATCTTAGAAAAATGATTTCTCTCCAGCCAGCAGTTCTTCAGAGGAAGATTTTTTTGAACAACTTCTATATAGTATATTCTAGTAAAGGTTTTGTATCAGAGTGTAAATATGTTTATCATTATTTTATCTTATGGAAACAGAGGTTAAGGGAAATAAAAGACTTGTCCATGGCCACCCAGATAAGGAGTATCAACTTGTTCTGTGTCTATGCTTTAAGATTATAAATCTAGCTTCTTTTACCAGAATCTGCTTTTTCTTTGAGTAATTGGGTAAATCTGAATAAGAATCAATAACAACTTATAGGTATTTTCAATTCCATAGATTTAGTATAGGGGCTTTTGTAACTCTTTTGGTGTTGAAGCAACTTTTCGATGATTTTGTCCAGGAGAACTGAAATTAACAGAAGCCCAACTTCTGATATGTGGTCTGTTCATTTATGAATATCAGTTTTTTATTTAATGAATATGTGATCTCTTCTAAGTTCTTTGTGATTGATCCATGTTTTCTCATATTGTATATTCTTGTATGTCCTTTACAGGGCAACTACTCCTTCTGCTTGTGATCTACTTCTAGGCATCTTGATTTTCTGAGTATCAGTATAGTACCCAGTCTTTTCACTTGCCATCTTTTGTTTTTACTATATAAGCAGGCCACTTCATTTTTCATTCATATGCTTTTGTGTTGATTTCTTTTAATGCTAAATCTCAATACAATTCATTGTTGAGATATATTTCAGCCTACTCATACCCATAATACGTCTCTTCATTTCCCTTCATTTAGGTGACTATTAATATTAGTACTGGAGAAATTGTAGAATTCCATGTTTTGAAGGTAAATATTCAAAAGCAATATTAGAAGAATATTGATTTTAAAAATAGGCCATTGATTCAGGGAAAAAGAGTCAGAAAAAGGACTCTAAAATCTAAATGGCAATATAATTCATTCTCTTCTTCCTATTCGTCTCTGGGATCAAAAATAATTGTTTAACAGAATATATCAGAGATAAGTGTATATATATATATGTGTGTGTGTGTGTGTGTGTGTGTGTGTGTGTGTATGCACATATATGTATCAATATTCAATAATGTCCACTAAACTGGAGTAGACATACAAGATAAATCACATATGTATAATTGATGATCTCTAGTAAGTTGTCTATTTAACTGCATTTCACAGTCTAGACAATAGACAATCTTCAGTCACTTTTTCCTATATGAACAGTTGGGCAGAATTTGAGGAATTATGAATCTCATTTAGAAGGCTCTGAAATGCTGAAACATTAGTGCAATCAATACACTGTCGTTTGAAAATAGAATAGAGGTGTCAAACATAGCCAATATTGGCCAGCAATATTCAAGTGTGGCCCAAGTAAAATTAAAATGTAATTAAGAAACAGCTAAGAAAATAAATAAAAATAAAACATGGCATTTTATTTTAAAATGAAGTTGATATGTACCTGAGGAATCCTTATGTAGGGATTGATGGTCCTATTTCTACTTAAGTTTGGTACCATTGGTTTAGAAGATATCACAATTTAACCTTTTATGGGAAAGCACCTATTATAATTAAAACACCAATTATGTTATTATTATATTATGTAGTTATTTTGCTACTAATAAAAGTGGTTGATCTGGAATTATTTGGCCAATAGTTCATAAGTGCATATATTTAAAAAGTTATATTAACAGCTCAAAATGGCTTTTAAAGTTACTGACAAAACATCTTTTCAGTTCATTGGGTTCATGTTTGAAAAAGAAACACATGTACAAAAATTGCAGGTTTGGCAAATTGTTATGTATATTTTATTTCCTGAGCAACGAACAAAACCCAGGCCTTTTCCCACCATCTCCAGGCAGATGGTTGATGGTAACAGCAGATTTCAAATATAGATGTGGCCCATATATATTGCAAACAGCTGTAATTGCTAAAATACATGCCAGAAGCCTTAATCTTGCTGGATTTTTTTTTTCTCCAGACATTAGTATTCAAAGCTATACAATTGCCACAGGATTTTTTGAAACAGGCAAGTTCTTGTTTTCTCTGTATAGTGTAGGAAAGGAATAAATCCTGGGTTTATAGGCAAAAAAAAGTACTTGGCTTCAAAGTATTTCTTCAGGAATAACTTAAGTGATCTTGAGCAGCTCCCTGAATTTCTTTGGAATTCAGATGCTTCAATATGAAATAAGGTATTTGGGCTAAATTACCTCTGAGGAAAGAGGCCTAATCTAATAGGATTGCCTTATACATTAACAAACTGGAGGGTGTCCAGAGGAGGTGATTGGGGAAAAACAAGGGATCTGAAAGATACTTTATCTGAAGATTAGTTAAAGGAATTGGGGGTGCTTTTCTTGGAAAAGAGAAAACTCAGAGGTGGCTTAGTAGCTGTCTTCAAATATTATAAAAGCTATCAAATGGAAGAGGAAATAGGTTTATTTTGTTTGGTCTCAGAGAGTAGAACTAGGACTGACAAGTAAAAGTTTTAAAGAGTCAAAATTTGACTCTATATAATGGAAGTCACAGTTTTCCAAAATTTAGATGTTATCAAATTCATCAAGGAAAACCTAGTAACTTATAGAAGATCTCTAAAATTTAACTTGTTAAAAATACTACTGATATTCATGACATATTATAATAAATAAAAGTATCATATAGTTCATCCTAATCTCTTTGGATTGAACTGAAAAAATCTTCTACAGATTTTATTCTACTAAAAATTCTAAATAAAACAATTCAGTTTAATAAGCATTTCCTGAGAAATGGAAGTCTTTATAGAGAGCCAGCCATGAAGTACAGATTTGTGTTCAAGTCTCACTTCTGTTACATATTGGCTCTAAGATTCTGGGAAGTCATTTCAATCTTCCATCCTCAGAGAGAAATGAGTTCAAATCCAACTTTGGGGACTTCTTAGCTATGCGACCTTGAACAAGTCACTTCACCCTGTTTATTTCATTCATCTCATTTTAATATGGGGAGAGTCAAAGCACTTACCTTGCAGAGCTTTTCTAAGGACCAAATATGAATTGAATCATACAAAATCATATAATTTTAGAAATGAAAAAGGAATCAAAAGTCATTTAATCCCAAAGCTCAGTTGCTTTGTATATATTTGTTTACTTGTTGTCTCCCTCTTTAGATTGTAAGCTCCTTGAAAGGTGGCATTGTTCTTTGCCTGATTTTATATCCCCAACATTTAGCACTTATTAGGTGCCATAATAAGTGCTTAATATTTATTGATTAATTATTAGTAAAAGATCTCTAAGATTGCTTTTATTTCTAAATTTTTGATGCTAAATGATTTAGTGAAGTACAAACTCAGTAGGGTCTCAGAGGTAGAAAATAGTCAGAAGTTCCCTTTTGCTTTCCTCTGACCCTTTTCACCTTTCAAATTATGCTTTATAGATTGTCAATATTTCTATTCTTATTTGCCTACCTGGCCAGAAAATGGCTTGGTTGGTGATATCTCCCAGGATATCAAGCAACTAAACATGAAGGGGAAAAATGCATCTTGTTGGGTTGCAATAGTATTAAGGAAGCATCCAAATTCCCCAGTATAGAATGCATTAAATATGAGAAATGTGGGGACCAATTTAATATTATTGAGATGAAATATTGGTTACCAGCACATCTTAAGCTGAAATTGCAAAACACAGTCAGTTCTTGAACTCATACTTTCTTTGGTAAGATTTATTTGGCTGACTTTGCATTGAAATTATACAAGCTTTTTTTTTTTTTTTTTCTTTCAGGGTCATTATTTTCCTGAATCTTACTAATGCTATCTACTTCTATAATACCCTATATTATGACAGTTTATTTGCAATAGAATAAAGGGGGAGAGAAGAAACAAACATTTCTAAAGCATTATATATACATATATCTCTAAACACTGAGCTAAATACAAATATTTCCTTTAATCCTCACAACAACTCTCAGAGGTAGATGCTATTGTTATGTCTACCTTTTAATTGAGGAAATTAAAGCAAACTGAAGTTAAGTGACTTGTTTACAATCATACAGATTTATTTTAGGCTGGATTTGAACTCCTGACTCCAGGCCCACTTTATCTACTGCTTCATCTAACTGTCACACTTAACTGCCTAGCTTAGAATGTAAGCTCCTTGAGGTCATTTTCCTCCGGTATTTGTATTTCCAGTGCTTAGCCCAATGCCTGTCACAGAATGGGCCCTTTATGAATGATTAGTAATTTTCTGATTAATTTGGCATTTGGGGAAACTAGGGTTCAAAATAGCTGTGTGAGGGGAAACATTATTTAAGCTTTTTGAACCTCAGCTTCTTCATCTCTAATATAGAAACAGTAATGCTTGTAATTTTATCTCCATACACAATAACAATAAAACAATTATTTCTTAAGTCATCCCAATGAGTAGTTATGTTTATTCCTATTCCATCAATCAATCAATTAATCAATAAACATTTTTAAGGGGATTATATTTGTCAGGCACTGTACCAAGTCCTGGGGATATACAAAGAGGTAAAATATGGACCCTGTCCTCAAGGAGCTCATAATCTAATGAGTATTGTCAAAGGAAAATTGGGTTTCATGCTCTCTGAATTGGTCTCATGTCAATATGGCCTGAAAGATGTTTGTGTTTGTTTTGGGAATTTCTTTATATATTTTGGCTAACATTCATTTATTCATTCATTCTAGAAACATAAAATGAATGTCTATTACAACAAAGCACTGTGCTAGATGGAGCAATAGATAAAAATATGAATAAGGCATGGTTCTTGCTACCTATTGCCTTCAAAAGCAACATTAAAATGACTATGCAATTTTTCTTTCTTCAAATATTCCCAGAAAAGAGTTCTTAATCAAGATCTGTGAATGTGTGTTTAAAATATGTAGATTGTTATATATGGCTAGAATGCTAAGCCTGGAGTGAAGAAGGGCAGAATTAATATCTGGTCTCAGATATTTACTCAGATGTTTAGCCAAGTTTCCCTGACCAAATTACTTACTGTAATACTCTACTTATTGAGCAAATTATTGTTTACCTTAGTTTCCTTGTATGTACAGGATAATAATAGCACCTTCTTTCCAGTGTTGTTTGGAGAATAAAATGGTATAATATTTGTAAAGTGCTTTGCAAATCTTAAAACATGTAAATACTATCTATATTGCTATATTTTGATTAGATTAATATATTTCAATATAATTTCTTTCCTTTGTAATGATTTCATTTTATGCATTTAAAAACAATATTCTGAACAATCTATAGACTTTGCCAGATTGTCAAGAGGTCCATAACAACAACATCAATGACAGCAACAAAACATAAGAATTCCCATAGAAAAATTTGCTTGACTCTCTTTTCGGCTATCATAGCTTTATGTATTACGTATTTAGGTATCTGTGACCATATTTAAAGTTCCAGTCTTCCTTCTTCAATAGAACATAAACATCCTGAGGGTAGGAACTGTTTCATTTTGTCTCTGTATACTTAACATATAACACAGAAAAATTGCCTTGTACATGGTAGGTACTTACTAAAGGTAATTGAATTTATGTAAACTGAATTATGTAATTGAATTAATGTAAATGAAATTAAATTGAACAATAATAAAAATAATATGCTTTATTAGATCTGACCCATGAATGAATAGCTGACTCTATAAAAAATACAAAATTTAAAATGCTGTTATAAGAGAATAAAGACATGTGAATTGTACTTCAATATAAATGAGATAATTAATAAGCATACAAGAAAAGCAGCACGAAAACACTTTTAGCTAAGGACACTAGGGTAAGTTTAGGTATATGGAAAGGCCTCAAACTAAAGATGGATAGAATTTTTTTTTTTTCGGTAGATAGACTGTGGAAGGGCAATCCAATCAGAAGAATCAATATCCTTGAAGGCATGGAGAGAAATGGTTGTTATTTCAGTTTGCCTGGATCCTAAATTTAATGAAAGGGAATAGTCTCTGAAAGACAGGCTCAAAGGTAAGATTGGGGCTAGGCTGTGCTATGGTAAGAGATTAATTTTGTTGGAAACAAGGAACCATGGGAGGTTTCTGAGCTGGAGAGCAATGCAATTAGACCTGTATTTTTTATGTTGAAAATATTACGTGATATCAGAGATGAAAAAACTAGAAGTTCTAGGAAAAATGGCTACGTATTTCAATAGTTCAAGAAAGTGGGACTAAAAAGCTGAATGAGTTTAGCACTGGATTTGTGTGAATGAATAGCAATTATAAGGATCTTGAAGGACATATCTTTGATATAATAATTCAACTTAATTATCTGGAACACAACAAGTATTGAGTAAGTACCTACTCTGGTCAAGACACTGCACATTTTCATTTGATACAAAGATACATGAAAAGCTGTCCTATTGTTGAGGAGGTTTTATTTTATATGGGATTTACATATATATACATATTATATTAGAGGAGGGATTTATCCTGGTTCCTTATACTGACTTCATCTTCTCTCTGTAGTCTTTCCTTTCCCCTTGGAAGCAGGTGACTATTAGAATTTGGGAAAACATAAAAAGGTTCCTCTGAAATTCTTTTCTGTGCTACTTTCTGCAACTGAACAACAAGAATCATATAACCTTCAGTCTTCATACTTAAAAGTTCAATTGGTCCTTTATTTATGTTATTTTATGATGTCATTTAAAGCCAGTGCTATTAGGGTTATGATTTTTTTTCTTTTTTTTTGAGAGACACAGTGAATGATAAAGGATTTTGAATCAGAAGAAGTGGATTCTAGTCTCAGCCTGGATACTTAGTAAACATGTGACTTTGATAGAATTATATGGGCAATTGGATGACATAATGTACAGAAAGCTAGACTTTGTGTCAGGAACACCTGAGTTCAGATCCTGCCTCAGACATTTGCTGGTTGTGTGATTTTGGGTAAGCTACTCAATTTTTCTCAGCCTCAGTTTCTTCACCTGTAAAATGGATATAGTAATATTGTTGTAACAAAGAACAAATGAGATAACATAAAATACTTTGTAAATTTCAAAGCATTACATCAATTTTAACTATTATTATTATTATTATTATTAAAGGCATATTCTGTACAAAGAACTATGCTAGAGGCAGCTAGGTGGTGCAGTGGATAGAGCACCAGCCCTGAAGTCAGGAGGACCTGAGTTCAAATCTGCTCTCAGTTTTCCTAACTGTGTGACCCTGGGCAAGTCACTTAACCCCAATTGCCTCAGCAAAAAGCAAAAAAAAAAAAAAAAAAGGAAAAAAAAAGAACTACACTAAAATTATGATGGGGGAAGAATATAAAATATGAAAAACTAACTTTCAATCAAGTAAATATATGAATAAATATAGAAGAGTTTTAGACAGACGACAATGCAAACAATGAACAAGAACAAGAAAGGGCTCTCATAAGAAAAGCAACTTACTTTTCTTTTTGCCTTAAAAATGGCTGAGCTGTAATTATTTTATAGAAGCCTGTTCCCCCTCCCCAATAAATTGTAAAAGGTGCATCCCTGCCTTTGAGATGTTTATCCAATAGCTCGCAGAATGAAATAAAAATAAATAAAAGATAACACAGAAATACAAACCCTTGCACAAGAGAGGTGATTTGTTCCAGCAGTAGAGAGGGCTATGGTCTTCAGCCTTATTCAAATTCAAAATTTTCTTTCACCAAAAAATTTATCTTCTCTTTTTTTATTTTTAAGTGAGAAGACATTTTAATTTGCTACCCAGGCTGAACTTTTTTTTTTTTTTGCATTCTCTACTCCTCCTGGAACATAAAATAATGGAATCAGGATTATTTTTGCATTCTTATCAGTTATGTGAAGGTTGCATTAAGGAAACTCAATGCCTCTACTTAGAACAGGATTTCATCATCTTCAAAATGCCTTTTCTTTTTTGCCTTGGGGAGAGAATTCCATAGGAGTACAGGGTTATAAATAACAGGAGCTGCAACTATCAATTTTTGTGCCTTGAGAAAGAGGCACAAAATAAACTTTCTATTTAGTTGGTTTAAAGGGTAGGATGTATGGGAGAGACTCCAAAACATTCCAAGGTAAAAGCTAGGGGAGACCATGTTAACTGTTTTTGTTAATGAGGTGATAAACTCTGTAGTTTAAACCTGTTAGAAAATATTGGCACCCTAAATTTCAGCCCATCCAGCTCCCCAGTTTCCTTTCCCTTAGTTATGTCTCTGTGAATGACTAAAGAGTAAAACACTTTCAGTATATCTGTAAAGAGGTAAAACAAAACAAAACATTCTGTTTTTTGGTTCCAAACATTCCATGTTCTTGTGACATTATTTTGACTACATAAGTTTTCCTTCCCTCTGCCTCTCTCTTCCCCCTCTCCTCCTCCTCCTCCTCCTCTTCTTCCTCTTCTTCTTCTCCTTCTCTCTTTCTTGTTCTTCTTCTCCTTCCTCCTCCTTCTCCTCCTCTTTCTTCTCCTCCTTCTCTTCCTCCTCTTCCTCTTTATTCTTCTTCTCCTTTTCCTCCTCTTCCTCCTTCTCCTTTTCCTCCTCCTCCTCTTCCTCCTCTTCCTCTTTCTTTTTCTCTCTTCTCCTTCTTCTGCCCAATCCACTCCCATCACCACTATTATAATCACCATCAACAATCACCTCAAATAGATGTTAACACTTCACATGGATGCTAAAGTGAGGTGGCCAACAAAATGTTCCTAAACATACTGGGAAAATTTGTTTTGATTAAATGTTATATAACTTAAAATCCATACTTGGTGATAAATTTCTTTCCCTTCTTTCTTAGTTCTGTATACACATGCCAAATGAAGCAGAAAACTAAAATAATTACATTAAAGGGTAGAGCATATTTGAACTTTCTGCAGAAGTAGTTTGGGGTTTTAATTAGGTCATTTTCTCACCCTTGTCTAAATTTACAGCCACATCCTGATTGAAGCAAAAGGGTGAGAAGAGAGCTGCCACATCCATTTCTGGATGTCCTTAGTTTATCTTCCATAACTCTTCTTTCCAAGGCCTGAAAAGGCCTGCAAATAAAATCTTTCTGTCAGTGCTGAGGGGCTGCAAGTGTTTAAGAAAAGTAGGTGTTTGGCTTTACCTTTGGTGGCCTGGGGCTCTTTGGTGAAAATTTTTAATTTTATAAATATATAACCTCCCCCCATCCTAGTTGACCTTGAAGCTCTAGGTTCTTCTGTCACCTGAAGCCACCTGTTGTATATGAAGACACATAGACTCACTCCCTATTCACTGCTTTTTCATTGTATTAATTTTCCTGAACACAATTTTATTACTCAGAAGTACATTTCTTCCAAGTTACAAGTTGTTACAAGTTGGAAAAACAAGTAGTCTCTGTAGGAGCTCCTGCAGTTTCAAATATTTTCTCTATGCAGATAATTCCATGCAGATCTATATATACAGGAGATGATTGATGATGTGGAACTGGCAGGAGAATGGGTAGTAATGGTCAGGAGAGAGACCAGGGAATTATCACTACAGAATAATGATTGAACCATTGGGAATTGAGGCTATGTTGGGCTCTTTCAGTATGTCTGATGCTCTGTGACCCCATTTAGGGTTTTCTTAACAAAGACACCTTAGTGATTGCCCTTTTCCTTCTGCAATTCATTTTACAGATAAGGAATTGTAGGAAATAGGATTAAGGGAGGTGCCGAAGATCACACAGCTAGTAAGTGAGTCCAGATTTGAATTTATGAAGATGAGTTTTCATGATTCCAAATCCAATACTTTTATTGCACCATGCAGTTAAAGCTTGAAGAGATTACATTAAAATAATTTACTTAAGGTGTCTCTTTTTAGTAAGACTTTATTAATCTTGTCCCCTTTTTACCTCTCTTCCTTGAATGATCCACCTTTCACCAAATGACTGAAATGATCTTCCTTGAGCCCAAGTCTGACCAGTTGTTCAAGAATCTTCAGTGGATTCCTGTTTTTAGGAAGAAGTATGAACTGATTATCTGCCTCTAGCACTCCCCTATTCTACTGTAATTTTCAAGGTTTAAACTTTAGTTTAAGCACTTGCTAATCCAGTCCATTTGGGCTGTTGGCTATTCTAAGAACCTTGTGAAAAATCTCCAGCCTGTTTTCTAGGCTTGGAATACACTCTTCCTCACTACTCTCTCCTATAATCCCTAGTTTCCCTCAAGATTCAGATCAGATGACAATTCTTACAGAAATCTTTGCCTGATTTTCCTACTTGTTAATGGTCTTTCTCCTCAAATTATCATGTATTTACTTAGTCTGCACATGTGATTTCCTTGCTGGATGGGATAAACTGAGTGAAGATCTCTCATGGGAATATGGTCTCTTTTACTGTGTCCGAATTGCAATATTGAGATTTTGCAATAACAAGTTGAACTATAGCTAAGAAAATGCATGTGTTCAATTGTCTTGGATGAACATTTCTCCTTAGGTTTCCCCCTACCTCTTAATTAGCATTGAAGTACTTCTTTTAAAGGTGATAATGGCTTTGGGAATTCAGGTAACAGAATTCATCTCATCTGAGAATATCTGTGTGTATAGCAGTTCTCTAGGGAAATTAAATTAAGAGTTTGCTATTTACTAATATTCTTTTGTTTATGGGATAGACTTCCGTGTTTAGAGTATAAGTCTGGACTCCCCCAGACACTGGGAGAAAAGGTGGGGAGGGAAGTGGGGGTTTCTGGTCTATGTAATCTTGTGTTTTGCAGTTTGTGCTTTGCACTTCTCTGTTGACACTTTGCCTCTTAGGAGTTGCTCTTTCTTGTGAGGTTGTAATAAATCCCTATATGTTTTTTTTTTTTTCCTAACTAGGAGAATCTCTGATTTTTAGTTTTAGTAGGGTCACTGCCTCACATACTTGCTGTGCCAGGAGACTTTATTGAAAGAAAATGTTAAAGACAATCCCAATAGACTTGTGATAGAAAGTGCCATCAGTATCCAGAAAGAAAGCTATGGAAATGGTGGATTAAAGGATAGTATTTTCATCTTTGCTGTTGTTTGTTTGTTATTTCTCATTTTTCTTTTTTACTTTTTGATTTGATTTTTCTTGTGGAAAATGACAAATGTTGAAATATTTTTAGAAGAATTGGAGGGATAGAGGGAGAAAAATTTGGAGTACAAAGTTTTGCAAAGATGAATGTTGAAAACGATCTTTGTATGTATCTGGAAAAATAAAATACTATAATGAAAAGGACTTTAAAAAAGGAAAGAGAGGGTTCGACCTGTGTTTGTGAAAAGTTAATTTGTTGTATGGAAAATGAGTTGGGATGGAAAAGAGTTGAGACAGGGTGACCAACCAGAAGGTTATTGAAACTAGTCAAGTTTTAAGATGATGAGGGCATGTTGCAGGGTAGTGATAGTATAAATGAAGAGATGGGTTTGCACATATAAAATAGGTAAGGCTGGGCAACCCATTGGATATGTGAGTTACATGAGTGAGGAGTGGATGATGATACTGAAGTAGCAATCCTGGATCACTTTATAGCAATAAAAAAAGTCTGGGAAAGGGAAGAATTTGGGAAAACAAGAAAGAGTTTAGTTTTGAACATGTTGAGTTTGAGAACTCTATGGAACCTGGTTCCCAATGTCTAAAGACAGTGGTGATAGGTGACCAAAGGTCAGAAGAAAGGTTAGAGCTGGATATATATGTGCAAATCAATAACTTTCAAAATCTTGTCACATAATGTGGCATTTGGTTATATTCACAAAGAAATGGTTTTAGGGACAGTTTTTCCAGGGGTTGCAATTAATGGAGAGCAATTAATGGACCCTATGGAAATGCTGATTTGGGATGTTGATGTAATGTTTCCATAGAAGATTAAAATTGAAGCATATACATTATTATATAAAATTGATTATCAGTAAAGCAGTATTTAACCTTAAATCTACATTGGGAGAAAAAATAGTTATTTTCCAATATTTGACAACCTATTATGTAGAAGAGAAATAAGATTTGTTATATTTTGTACGAGAGGGCAGCATTGGAAGCAGTGGGTGGGAGGCAAAAAGAATCCTTTCACTTGAGGTAAAAAAAAGCTTCTTAACAATTGTAATTGTCCAAAAGTATAGTGTTTTGTATCAGGAAAATGTGGGTTCTCTATTATTGGAGTTCCTTAAGCCAAAGGTGAATAGCCAGTTAATGAGTAGGAAAATCTTGTTTATGGTGGGTTAGGTGAGATGGTTTTGAAGCCTTTTTCAGCACTGAGATTCTGTTCTGATGTGTTATGTTAGCACATTTAAGATAAAGGCAATAATTTAAACAATATTTTCCATTTGATTCTAGAACAGCATAGGTTTTTTCCAAAACTGTCAAATAGATCTTTTTCTAGTTGGGCAGTTTCCAGAAATTCAGTTATCTGAATATAGTCAAATCACTGACTAATTAGAACAATGATTAAAAGTAACATCAAATTTGAAGAAAGGACCGAGATGAGGAGACATTTCCTGCAATGACACCAGCATTAGCTAAATTGTTGACTTTAAAAATGATAAATGACATAAAGATTTTACTTGTCCTCACCAACTCTACATCCCATATATATTTCTATCCTTTGTAGATGCTATTTTTGGAATGATTCATTCCCTGCCTTTGCCTATTGGATTACTTAGGACCATTTTTTGGGTACATTCTACAAACCATATATTATTATTACTATATTATATATTAATATAATATATTATGTATTAATATAATATACTATATTAATATATTATTACATATACTTATTATTACTATCACAATATCTTAGAGAAGTTTAGCCGAAATAAAGCAGTCATGACAGTAAGGAGACCAAAAGAGTTCAGAATCACCCTTGGGTAACAAACACTTGCCAAGCAAGAAGACAAGGCAAAACCACAGTAGTTTAGAAAATAAGTTTATCTGCATTGAAGAATGGCAGAACATTATGAACAGAAGTAACTGGGGAAGCTGAGAAAATGTAGAGAATCAAAGCAGATACCTCAGAAATCTCATTTTCACACCTGGATGCACTGATTTGGGATTTTTTTTTTTTTTTTGATTCTCTACCTTGTCCTCATCATTGGTAAATCTCATCGTTGTGAAAGATCCAATCAGTCTTAGCATTTATACCTCGTCAAAACCTTCCAAGTCTCTGGTAGGAGTGTAGAGCCATAAACTTCTCAACCTCCATTTAAGGAGGGAAGAGTTACCTCTCTCCTTTGATTGGAGGGCAGAACAATAAACTTTTCCCAAATCCTTCCTTTATAGAAGTCTTTGGAATTTTCCAGTTAACTTTTCATTCTCTTTGTTTTTAACTTTATGAACATTATGTCTCCCATGATGGTGGGATTATGTCCCTGACATAAATCTACTCCCGACCTTTTATGTATCATAGTCCCTCATTAGGAAAGTCTCCTGATTGCAGAGAATATTTCTTTTTCTTATTTTTGTCCCTAACACTTAAGTGTTTAGTATATAGTAAGCACTTAATAAGTGTTTGTTGATTTAGTATCAAAGTTCTAGGGCATTGACTAAGTTTTAAAAAGTTGATTAACTTGCCCATGGTTAAAAAATCTAGTAGAGGATTTGAACGAGATCTTCCTTATTCTAAATCTAAACAAAATACTGTCATTGATACTTTAGCTGAATTGAGATCTTCCTTACTCTAAGCCTACACAAAATAGTGGTATTGATACTTTAGCTGAACTGAGATCTTTTTTACTCTAAATCTACATAAAATACTGGTATTGATACTTTAGTTGAACAAAGATCTAGGGTCAAAATTGAACAGGAAGAAGAATAAAAACTATAGTTAGGCAATAATCAGTAAATATCTATTAAGTGCCTACTATGCACAGACATTGTGTGTCTGGGTTACAAATACAAAAAAGAAAGAGTTTCTGCCCTCATAGAGTTTAAAATCTAATAGTGGAAGACAATGCACAAGAGAAATTGAAAATGGGACAGTCTGCCCATTTCAGGGGCATAGTCAAACAAATTTTTTAAAAAGAGTTCATTAATGAAAATGAAATGTCTGACACAATGCTTCTTTCTTCCCTCCTTAAATGGAGGTTGAGGAGTTTATGGCTCTACACTCCTACCAGAGAGTTGGAGGGTTTTGTTGAAGTGCAAATGCTAAGACTGATTGGATCTTTCAAAAGATTTACCAATGATAGGGGAATGGTAGAGAACCAAAAAAAAGTCCCAAATCAATGCATCCAGGTGTGAAAATGAGATGACTGAGGTATCTCTTCAAAGGAAGAACTGTATGGCAGGTGAAAATAGTCTATGGTAAAAACAAAGCTTTTTAAAGCACGTATTCTCTCCTCCCTCTAGACCCCTTCAAAAATGGGCTTCTCACATTGTGGGAGTAAGAAACTATAGGTATCACATTGATACATCTAAAGTACTTAAAATCCCAAAGAAAATCTTCCAACTTATTATGTTCTCTGTAGAGGATTTATAATAGGACATGGACAAGAACTGAACAGAGTATGAAGGTAAGGGAATGAAATACTCATTTATATAGCACCTATAGATATACCATTGTGTGAAGTTTTATAATTATTATCTCATTTCATCCTCCTCACAACCCTGTGAGGTGAGTGCTATCATTATACACATTTTACAGTTGAGGAAACTGAGGCAAACAGATTAAGTGATAGTAAATATCTGAGGATGGATTTGAATTTAGGTATTCAGGATTCCAGGTCTACTGACCCATCAGTTGCCAGGTATGTATGGCTGGATTGGTATCTGCACTAATAGGTGTTTATATATATATATACATATATATATATATATACATGTATATATATACATACATATATTTATATATGTATGTAAATATATTTTTAACCACTATAGGTAGTTTATTACAACTTCTTTTTGTGAATTGTCTTCCACTATTAGATTCTTAAGGACAGAGACTTTTTCTTTTTTGTATTTGTAACCCAGACACACAATGCCTAGTGCATACTAGGTACTTAATAGATATCTACTAATTACCTCCCAACATATTTACTTCCATGCTTTTACCTTATTTTTTTTCTTCTGTACACAGTCAACTTTGGACTTAAATTTTTTTAAAGCTTTCTGGATCTCGCAATATGTCACTAGAGAACCAGTCATTATGAAGCCAGAGGCTCAGATGTAAGTAAAAATGAGAAAGAAAAATGATAAACACATCTCTAAAATCTCTCTGTACCCTCTTTTCCATTCCAATTACCATCACATTAGTCCAGGGCCTCATTTCCTCCCATCTTTGCTGTTGTAATCATCTGCTAATGGGTCTTCTCCACTCCAGGCTTTCCTACTCCAATATCCCTCACATGTGCTTGCTGGATTAATCATCCTAATATAGCAGATCTAGTCACTCCACTCAGAAATAATCAATGCATTTCCATTTCCTACTAAATAAAGCCAAACATTCCCTAGTCCAATGTTCATGGCTTTCAACAAATGGATCCCAATCTGATTTTAGTGGTATTTTAAATCTCTTTCAAATATTATGAAATCCTTAAAAATGAACTTCTCACTATTTTGTAGTCACAACAGAGGCTTTTTTTTTCTCTGTGCCTTTATTCATGCATGCATTTCCATATTTTATTCTCTATTATAGTTAACACTTTATATGTGTTATCTCTCCTTTTATACTTTAAATTTCATGAATAGACAGGGACTGTGTTTCATTTCTTGATTTATAATAGGAATTCTCCATGTTTTCGTATTATGGATTCCTTTGATAGTTTGGTAAAGCTTAGAACTTCTCAGAATAATGTTTTCTTTTTTTAAATCATAATGAAAGGAAATGCTGTTTCAGGTGCAAATTAGTGAAAATATGTGTGTGTGTGTGTGTGTGTGTAAAAATTATTTTTTCCAAGTTACAGACCCCTTGAAATTTATCCATGAATCCCAAGTGAAGAACTCTTAATTTACCATAAACATTTCTATTTTTTAAGCAATTAGAAAGGTTTTTTCCCATTTCAGGTGATATAGTTAGTACAAAACAGCCCACATTCCCCAACCAAACAGACATTCTTGTAAAAGTATATAGAGTCCAGGGAAAGTGGGCTCAAGCTTATAGAACACATATGATGGAGTAGTGAATAATGGCACCTTATTGCTGAAACTTTTTTCCATCCCTTTGTGAGATATTCAGGAAGTTTTTTTTATGGATGGCAAATCTTCTTTTTTGGGTTCTTTGTAGAGTCCTGAGGTAGACACTGTCACCATCCATTGTTATTTTGGGGGCATAATGCTGCAGTGTCAATGAAAAGTGGGACATCCAAAATCATCTCAACTCTTCAAAGCTCAAAAAGTGCTCTTTTTGCCAAGGAACATGGGGAACAGACCAAGTAAGCACTTAATTTCAAAATTTCCATTCTACCAGCGAATATGTTTAGAATCAAGAAAACTTTTTATTTTAGCCATTCTTTAGCTGTTCATATTGGGAACAATTGTTGTCCTGCGGGCTATAAATTTGTTTGTTGAGTAGAAGTTCTGAAAAGTAATAAAGATGTGAATCTTGGGAAGGAAACCTCTAAATAAATAGTAAATATCTACAGACTTACTAAGATTTACTTCAGGCAAACCAAGATCTCTGGATATTCACTAAGGGTAGAATTTGTTGGAAGGCTCTGCCAATGACTAGAAGCATCATTGGAATTAACTCCAGACTCACAGCATTGTGACTTGGGAGACTGAAAGAAGAGGGATTGAATAGATTAGCTGACCCCCTTGGGTGCTTATGCTTGGATCCAATCAGAGCTATCTATTTTTACCATACCCTTTGTCCTGTGAACAATTAATCCCGTTGGATTTTGCCAAAGGCAGATTAAAATTTTATAAATTCAAGTCTTCTATGGATAAATTAGCTGAAGTGAAAAATTGAAACAATTAGGGAATAAGTTGTTATTTTGTGGAATGTAGAAGAAAGAGAACTATATTTGAAGCCAAGTAATCTGGATTCACCTTCACTGGCTCAATTTTTTCATCTATAAAATAAATGTTTTGGACTATATGATTTTTGACATCAATTCCTTTTGTTTGAAGAATTTATGACTCTGACAGTAGAGAGCTTTTGGGGTGAATTTACCATGATTATGTATTATTTTATTTGTGTTTTGAACTAATACTAGAGCAGAAGTCTAGCTGAACCAATTCTGAAAGGAAATGGAAGAAAAAAAAGGCAAACTGCTTCATTTGGAAGTTTTATTTATGATTATATTTCACATTATTAAATAATTATAGCTGACATTTAAATAGAGATTCAATTTGTAAATTTTTGTACATTAATTTAAGCCTCCCAACAGCTTTTTAAATGTAGCTATTGTAGGCTATTATTAGGCACTCATATAGTCCCACAGATAGAAAATATGAATTTTGAACCCAGGGCTTCTAAGCTTCAAGTCCCACAATTTATCTGCTATATGACTCTACTCAATGACCTACACAATGAACTTAAAGACTCCAAACAGATGTCTCTTTAAATCCTGCATTATGGATTTTCTTTGAACTTGTCTGAGCTTACATTAATTTCTGTCATTTTGTAGTTCCTGTGTGTTTCAAATATAATTAAAAATGAAGGCTGATCTGTGTGTATATATTTTCTCTTCCACTTTTACTGAGGATATGAATTGAGAATAAAATGTGCTTTCTTCTCTGTTCAGTGCTAGGATATAATTATAAAGGTCAGAGGCTCAGCGCTGATGGCTCATCATGTGCTTATTAAATAATAGTACATTAAACTTCTGATTAAAATAAACTGCCTAATGAAAATGGATAAAGTTGCTCAGCTGTGTTGCTGTCTTTCATTTTGTTCCTTCACTGGAGGGTGAGCCCTATGATTTAGGCGATCTAAGAGTTGGGAGGCCATCAGAAACTGCTGTTTCTTCCTAGTCTTAGAGAGCTTTTCAGCTGGAGTTTCTAACAGCTGTTCCCAAGCTTCATTAAGACTCATTATGACTTGTCATGTAATGGAGAACTTATATTTTTTGATGATCTCTGCATACCAGTAAAGATAAAAGTATGTCTTAAGGCAGAACTAAAAAGAACAGAAGTCGGTACATATTAAAAATAGATGACTAAAATGCCCTAGTTAGCTGGCACAGGTCTGGGAAGCTCAGTACAATCACTCAGATTTAAAGGGGAAACATAAAACAGTAGCTAAACTGGCTGGGCTTTTAATGCCCCGGCTGTGATATTTTAGAGGATGGGGTGGGGGTGGGAAGGAACCATTCTTTAATATGAAAGTGGCTCTCTCTAGGGCACCATTGATTAAGCTGCATTTCTATGGACAAAGTTCAAAGCACCTGCTATAGGTCATGAGGGCAAAGAACATCCTGGTTGTTGCTGAAATGTGTGACCAACCTCTGGTGGGTGTCCATTCACACTTTCACTTACCCTCCCCTGCTACCCATACTGATGCCATCTTGGTGACTCCATTAGGAAAAACCCTGTGCTAGAAAAAAGAAATGATTGAATAATTCTTGTCTAAACCAGGTACCCTATAAACATTGTAGTTTTCAGCTTTCTGGGTCTCAGTTTGCTAATCTGTAAAATGAGAAATTTATACCACAAGAGAATTAAGGTCTCTTTCTGTACCAAATTTGTGAATTCAGGAGCTTTGAGTTTTCTCTTTAGTTCAGAAATTCTTAACTCTTCCTTCCTCCCTTCCTCCCCGCCTCTTTCTATCTCTGTCTCTTCCTCTCTCCCTCCCCCCCATCTCTGTCTCTCTTCTCTCTGTGTCTCTCTCTGTCTGTCTGTCTCTCTCTCTGTCTCTATCTCTTTCTCTATTTTTGTCTCCTCCTTTCCTCCCTTTCTCCCTCTTTCCTCTTCTCCCCTCCCCCTGTGTCTGTTTCTCCCTCTCTGTGTGTGAATAATGGATCCTTTAGGATATATGTGAAAACTTATAGACCCCTTCTCATAATTACATTTTGAAATAATTGAAGGAATTGCTAAATTTTAGTTAGAGGTTAATGTTACTGAAGATTTTATTTTTTTCCTATTCAGCTTTGGACTTTTATTCTATTATTTATCTTTTGATTAAAACCACTCTCTTAACAATCATTAAAAAAGTTATTACTGTACCCAGATGTGATTTATGAATGTGGAAAAGAACAGTTCTGGAAACTTCTAGGGTGGGAATTTCCTTCATCAATTCAGTTCACATTCAGCTAAAATATGGGTGCCTTTCATTTGCTATATCATACTCTTTTATTGTTCATCATTTGTCACTTAAAATGATGGAGTAAAGAACACTGGGTGCTGAATAGCCCACTTGGTGACCAGATATTGTCAGCAGACTGATTTTTGAACTCAAAACATTTCCAACACGTCTAAATTGTCTGTCCTTTCCTATTGATTCTCATTTTCTTTTTCTGGAGGGAACTCTCTGGATAAGTGGGAGATAAAACTAGTATAACCACACTTGGAGTATAGATATTGGGTCACACAATGCTTTTACCATTTACCAGCTCAAAAAGAAAGATAACCACATCTTTAGATTGCAGTTAGAACAGTTCCAGGGAAGACTAATGCTAGGTTTAGATAACACAAAGTTAACTCCCTGCTTTATTTCACAGAGAGCTAGGACAAAAACTGAGACATTCTCCTCGTGTCTCTGGAATATTAACACCCTGACTGACTGTGTCAAGATGTTAACTTAAAGAATTTCAATATGAAATAGTTCAATAATCTGGTTGGTGACAATTGATTGACAAAGATAATTAACTGCCTAAAGAAGGAGACACTTTATAAAGGAAACCAATTCTGTCTGAAAGAATTTCCTAAGCAGACCAAAATGTTCTTTTTTGTCTGTCTCATCCCTCATCTCATCTTTTCTCTCCTTTCCATCCACCTCTCCCACCTCTAACACCAGCCTCCTCACTTTCCTACTAATCTTAGATAAAAGAGACTTTTTATTCTCTTTCCTTGATTGGTTTCCTGTGGAGCTGGTAATGTCTGAGATTTTTGCTCACCAAAGCCTCCCTTTTGCTTTTCCCACTTCCCTCCTCTGACTCTCTGGAGAGCTGGCTGTGGAGTTTAAGTGCATCCGTTAGCTTCCAAGGTGTTCTGCCATTGATACATTTCCATCTGGTCCTTTGACTCTAGGGATTGCCTTGTCTGAGCCCCAGCACATTTTCTTCACCTTGGTGACTCTTTTATTCCATCTGGATGCTATATTCCCAACTCATCTTATCTTCTCATCATAAAGAAAACACCCAATTCTACCTTGAAGTCTCCCTCCAGGACCAGTGAAACATTTATTGGGAATCCCCCCCCCAGTTTTTTCTAAGGGATGAACACTGCTGCCTCTGCATTTGGGTATGCATGTTTTGTGAATGGCAAAAGCCATTTCTACAGTATTTTGCCTACATTCTCCAATTCAGGCTTGCAAAGAACCTGTCAAGTAGATGCTATTATTATTATAATACCCATTTTATAGAGGAAAAGACTGACCTCCCAAAAATTATGCATTTTGCCCAGAGTCACTCAATCAATAAATTTTAGGTATGCCATTCAAACTCAAATCTTTCTGACTCCAAATAAAGAGCTCTCTGTACTCCCCTATGGTATCTCAGGACTATTGTCTATTTTGGAGGAACTCATCTTCTTTATGCTAAGATGTCAAAATAACTTTCAAATTTGATTATAGGTCAAGAATCAATTACTAGTTTTGTGAATAGACAGGGAGAAAGAGTTTGAGCAACTGGTAATTTTTTAAAGCCTAATGAACATTTCTAATTGAAGTTGATAGGTAAATAGCTAGAAAAAATATACCATCCAAGTATCTCCACCAATTAAGAGGATACCTGTTAAAGTGAAAAATCTTCATTTGGTAAGAAAAAAAAATGTGAGTTCCATGAAGTTTCTTCCATTAAACTGGCTGTCTCCCTCGATAGATTTAGTTTTGTTTTTTTTGTTTTTGTTTTTTTGTTTTTTTGGCATATCCTTTGAACACTCAGACTTCCCACTAGGATCTTGGGGTAGTAGGTGAACAAAGGTTCTGAATCAGAACATCTGTCTCCTCTCTTTAAGAGAAATGATTCGATGGATCTGAGTATCCATCTGCCACCTATGTTTAGCAAAGAAAATGGCCTGTGGCTGTCACTATATAATAAAAACCTGCCCTGGCAGCCAAAGCTCTGAAAAAATACAGTATTGCTTTGCTTTGGTGTTTTTAATTTACTGACTTTCCAGTCTAAAATTGTCACCCACCCTACTGAATACCCTGAGGATTAATGATTACCCATACGTGGGACTCCTTAGAGGAAAGTCATTTCTTAGTCCTGAGCACTGCACATTACTATTATTATTCACTCATTTCTTTGTCCAGGAAATAACTGACTACAGGATTTAGACTTGTAAATTACCTGAGATTCTCTGGTCCAAATCTCTCACTTTCTAGATGAGCCAGTGGCAGAGCTGGGATGTTAGTGGTTTTCTTATTCTTTCCATTGTACTGTTTGTATTCTGCCTAAATTTTTGATTGAGATGATGTTCCTGCACTTGAACAAGTCACTTAAACCCCTGTTTACCTCAGTTTCCTTAGCTGTAAAATGGGGATCATAGGAGCACCTATTTCCCAGGCTGTTGTGAGAATCAGATGAGATCTTTCTAAAACTCTTAGCCTAGTGCCTAGCACTGTTTATATGATAGACATTATATAATTATACAAATGATATATATGTATATGTATATATAAATATACGTAGACACACACAAATATAATTATATAATATACCTCCTCAATTTATCATTGATACACAATAGGAATAATATATTACATACATGTGTGTCTGTCTGTCTGATGGAGATAGGTAGATCCTAGTTACACATATATGTATACAAACACACATAGATATACATGAATATGTGTTTGTGTATACACACATATATGTACAAATAAATATCTGTGTGTATATACTGAAATAGTCATTCAAAGAAGCATGAAATAAGTGTTCCCTCCACTGGTATAATTCATAACCCTGAAATGAATAAGTAGATGGTTTAATCAGTTGTAATACCCACAGTATTTTCTGGTTATTTTTTTGGCCTTTGATCTTTCCCTAATCCAGGACATCCTCCACTCAGCAGCCAAAGTGATCTTCCTTAAGGCACATTGTCAACCCCTTTGCTCTTCCTATTACCTACAAAGGACACTGGCTCACCATTACCTCTGGAAATAAATGTAAAATCCTCTTTTTGGAATTCAAAGCCCTTCACGACCTGGCCCCTATCTTTGCATCCTTCCATGTATTCTAGAACCCAGAGATATTGGCCACTGTCATTCCTTGCACATGAATCCCCATCTCCCAATTATAGGTTCTTGCTCATCACTTAGTCTCCTGGCTTCTCTATCAGCTCAAGTTCCACCTGCTTCAAGAGAGTGTGTGTGT
>JAJPUD010001741.1:86872-127031 GCA_023553655.1 Myrmecobius fasciatus | reverse complement strand
TGGTGCTTATCAGACCTGTTGTTTGATTGATTGCTTTAAGGTGCTGTGTAATGGCAGCTAGGTCCGATGCTCATCAGGGGTTCAGTGGTTCACAATCTATCCCCCTCAAAAGGCAGACCCTCCAAACCATCTGCCCACAATCAGGACAAATTGTTCCAAGAGGCTCGCAGAAGACTCCCAGGTGTGTGAAAAGCACAACGCTCCCACTTCTGTTCTGACTCCTGTTCCAGCTCCCTGCTCCAGCTCCCTGCCCCGGTCTCCCTGTGCTGCAGTCTGGGTTCAGTAGGCCACCCCCTGCCCCATTAAAACAGACCTGTTTTGAGGTTCTTCCAGAGTATCTTCTTCTAGAATCGTGTTGTTCTCCAGATATTGTGGATATTTTTGCTTCAGAATCAGTCTAGAGGCTTCATATTTTGTTGGTTTGAGGGGAGGTTAGAGGAGGTTATAGAGAATCCTGTCTGATCTCTGCCACCATGGCTCCACCCCCGGAAGGAAGTCGAAAATGAAGTTTTAAATAGTTGAAAACAGCGATTCTTGGAGTCTGGTATGATTATGACTTTAATTAGAAATATTTGTGCTTGGGGCAACTGGCATGAAATAAACTCTTAATTAAGTAGGGAGGAGGCATTGTCCCACAGTGATGAGGAAAGGATACTAGGACATCACTTTGAGCCCTTTTAGGGTTTGGGTGGGAAAAGACTTGACTTTAACCTTCTATTTTGTGGCTTCCCATTTTAAAACTAATTATTTCTGTTATCTGATATTAAGCACTTTTGTTTCTGTAACACTTCCAGGTTTTCTCTCTATCTCCATCACTAACCTTTTTCCTTTGAGGATCATGCTATCCATCTTTAACATTTAATTAAAATCCCAGTAGCTATTGTCCACAGATCTCTAGTTTACTTCTCTTCCTTCTTCAATGAGTTTGGTATATAGCTTTACAGACTTTCTCTTCTCTCTAATTACTGCCTGAAGACCTAGGGATCTTCAACCTACATATTGACCTTTCCATAACCATCCTCACTACTCAGTTCCTTGACCTATTTCACCCCATATCAGTCACACACAGAGATCCCTGGTCTTGTCATCATCCCAAGTATATCACCTCCATGCTTGAGAATTCAGAAATCTCTTTCTTCTAACATAATTTTTTGACTTCTCACCTTTTTCTCCATTTTCCCTTAACAAATAGTACTCTACCTTCATACCATCATTTCCAATTTTCATGTGGCCATCTCTCTTGCATTAGCCACTCTTTCCCTATCTTGAGCCCAAAGCAACCCAGTTTAATTTATTTTCCTTTTGTCTTGAGTTGATAGCCCCAGCATAATTTTTGCTGTTTGTTCCATCAAGCTTCAGCTCCAAATCAATCCCACCTTTTGTCGCTTTTACTTTTACACATACTTAGTGAAGGAGAAAATCATGCACCCATTCTAATTGGATTCACTACAAATTTGGGTTATGCAAACACAACTGGGCCCTCACTGTGCTAGGCAGTCCTATTACACCTCCCTTATCCCACTCTTCACTGAGGCTCTTTAAAACTTTTTTTATCCCTTCTCAAATTTCCCAAGGCTTCTTTTCCTCTCATCTTCTCATCTAAGAACCTTGTTTCATAGATCTAACTACTATTTCTATGCTGATGATTCTGAAATCCAATTATTCTACCTTCCCCTCTCTCCTGACCTGCAATCTCACATCTCTAGCAACATTTCAGATATCTTTAACTTTATGTCTAGTAGACACTGTCCAAATATGTCCAATATGTCCCAAAGTAGAATTTATTATCTTCCCTGAACCTTTCCCATCTCCTACCTTACCTATTACTGTGGAAGGCAACACCAGTTTTTCTATTCCCTCAGGCTCTCAGGTGTCATCCTTTAATTCTCACTATCAGTCACCTTTCCTATCTCATATAGTCTATTGCTTAAGCTCATTAATTTCATTTTTGTAGCATCTCTCAAATATATCTTCCTTCTCTCCTCTGACATTGTCTTCACCCATCACTTCCTGCTTAAATTACTGCAATGACCTGTTGGTCCACCTGTTGCCTCAGTTTTCTCTCCACTCCAATGCTTCCACCTTTAAGTCACCAAAGTTATTTTCCTAAAGTGCAGGTCCAATTATACTACCACTCTACTCAATAAACTTCAGTGGTTCCCCCTCACTCATAACCTAGCCTTCTCCTACCTTTCCAATTTTCTTCTGTTTTACTCCCTGCCCCATACTTTGACCCAGTGACACTGAGTTGTTTCTGTTCTGTGAAAGAGAAACTCCATTTCTTGATGTTTGACATTTTTTTTTTCTGACTGTCACTCCATTTCTGGAGCGCTCTCTCTCCTGTTTTCCACTTACTGACTTCCTGTATCAACTAAAATTCATATTCTAGAGCATGCCATTCCCAATGCTTCTTAATTGTAATTCTCTTCCTTTTAAAAGTATTTCCTATTTATCTTATATATGTAGCCCATTTGTACATATTTGTTTGTTATTTCCTTCATTACTTGGTTTGGGATGTCTGTTTTTGTATCCCTAGCACTAAACATAGTACCTGACACACAGAGGACACTTAATAAAAGTTTATGGATTGACTGATTGAATGAAGGACTACAAGTTTTCTCTCACTTTGGAACCCAGTGGCAAAGCCACAACTGTTCAATCTTAGTTCCAGCTGTGTGCATTGTATTAGAAATCCCTTCATCTTACTGGGTTATCTGTTTTTAAATTTTTTTTTTTACTATTTCTGCAAAGGCCTGCTTTTTAGCAAGAGAAACTAGAGAACCCAGGAGCAGATATTTACAAATGAAGGTGGAGTTACTGCAGAGTTTGTGCTAGTATTAGGTACATATAATTGTGGCTGGATTAAAAAGAACAGTGAGATTATGAAATGTTTGCCCAATGGGAAAAGGTGTGTCAGTACCAATGTGCTCATTAGAGGAGGATTTAATTAGCACTGTGCAAACCTGGCATTATGGAGAGAAATAAAGAAAGGCCAACGTAACTCAGTGCCTAGAGATTTTCCTTCCCTCTCTACAGGCGTTCATTGCTTTTTGCATTCATTACTTTATATGAGTTACGGTGACATAACCTCATTTAAAATCTTGAGTTCAAACTAAAAAACTGTAGGCCGAATTTATTTATGTGAAAAAAAAAAAACAAAATGCAAGCCTGATTTAACCAACTCTCTAATAATATCTGCTATTTATCAAGAGTTTCAAGTTTGCAAAATGCTTTATATTTATGTTGTCATTTAATACTTCATCATTCCCCAATGGGATAGGTAATACAGGTTTTTTTTATACATGCTAATTTTGCAGATGAGAACACTGACTCAGAGAAATGCCTTGCCTAAGATTCTGCAGGGCCAAGATTTGAACTCAGGTCTTCCTGACAGCATGGGACTCTATTCTCTGCACCATACTTTCATCAAGAAGCTTGAGTGGACAGCTATAACTGTACTATCAGATAGTTTCTTTATGTTATCCATAAGGACAATATAGATGACTTTGTTAATTAGTTCTAAATAATCTGTATCTTCATCATTCCTTAATTTACCCATAAAATAATCCTGTTAACAAAGGAAATAAAATTAACCTGGAATGCTTTTTTTTTCTCCTGATGAAGCCATCTTGCTTTTTGGTGATCATTCTTTCTTCTTCAATATTATGCTAATGAACTCTTTAAAACTATGTTTTAACATTTTACCAGAAATTTAAGGGTATTATATAATTAGAATATTTACTTCTTTTCCATTTTTAAAAAATGGGAATTTTACCTCCTTAAGAAAGCCTATTCTTTCTTATTTTTCAAAGATTATTGATATTGCCTCCACAAACACAGTTGCCAATTTTTAAATACCCAGAGATGAGAGTTCATTTTGTCTTAGTGACTTAAATTCATCAAGGACTGACATCTAGATGTTCTCTTACCCTTTTGCCACTTCCTTGAGTTTCCATTCCCCATTAACCATTCCTGTTATTTATTCCAGTCCAAAGATCATTCATCTCAGTAGAGAAAATTGAATCAACATAATTAAATACAGAATTATTTAAGGAAGAAGAAAATATTAAATACAGGATAATTTAAAGAAGAAGATAATACTAATAGTTGGGGGAAATTAGATAGGGCTTTATAGAGAAGTTGTTATCTGACTTAAGTCTTAAAAGAAAATAAAGATTTTTAAAGGTAAGAATTAATGAATGGAAAAATGCATTAAGGTTTGTTATATTCCAAGCACTGTGCTAAATACTGGACATACGAAACCAAAACTAGACAATCCCTGTTTTTCAAATAACTTACATTTTAATAGAAGACAACTCATTTAGGACATTTGTGGTCAGGAATGAGTTTTAATTTAGAAAGTTTCAGGGAGGGTTAGTAGAGTCTTAGGAGAATACAATTAAAAGGAAATTTCTTCTAGGAAATGTTTTATGGTCTGGACAATGAAGTAGTTGGCAAAAGATGTAAAGTAATGTGGGAAAAATGCATCTGTGGTTGGACAGATTATTTATTCGTATGTAACAGAAAAGAATGGAATCTGAGTTTGGGAATATTTTGTATGCCAGTTTTCCTGGGATTCTGTGTGAAGGTGGGGGCCATTATACAAGACTAGAATAGTAGAATAGAGACAGATAGTGGAGTGCTGAGAAGTATATATTTTATCTTAGAAGCAATAAGAAGCTACTGGAAGAATTTGAGTAGAGAAATAGCATGATAAAGCTTGTGCCTTAGGAAGATTATTTTGTCATCTATATGGAAGCTAGTTTGGAGATAGGATGATCTAGTAGAAAAAAGTCCAAAGAGAAGACTATTGTTGTATTTCTTCCTAAGGTTGACTGAAGAATTAAGTCATGCAAGTTAGGGTAGTTGATGAAATGAAATTTGAGAACATTCAAGGGATATCAATGTGAATATTTACATTTCTAAATGTCAGGACAAAGATTGGGGAAGAGAGTCAGATGTAATCCAGTTACTGAACTTCAGAAAGAAGAGAGAGTGACATTGAGATAATATAACTATATCAGTTTGGGATGAGGATGGGTGATACCAATTTTTTTTTGATAGGATGAATATTACCAGAGGAAAGACTACTAAGAGATAGAAGCAGAAGGGAAGTTTAGGAGCTGATTGTTGGTTGGTTTAACAGGAGTCTGTTAAAGGGGCTGAAGAAGCAACTAAACTGAGAGAAGATAGGTATCTGGTAAAATTTGAAATGATAAAGGTTTCCATGAAAACAGAAAAAAAAACCACGAGATAAAAAGACTGAGGATGAAAAAGTTTTTTTTGTTTGTTTGTTTGGTTTTTTTGTTTTTGTTTTTGTTTTGTTTTTTGGCTACAACAAGTAGAAGGTTAGGGAAAATTCTTGCTGTAGGCTTGACTAAGTTTCATGACGATAAGAATGGAGAGGGAGTTAGCAAAGGAAAAGGGTTTTTTTTTTTTTTTGTTTGGTTTTTTTTACCTCAGAAGATGGAAATCATGAATCATAAGGATAAGGAGAGAACAAGTTCAGGATTTACAGGTCTAGGACAGGTGAAGAAATAGTGGATCAGGATCCCTGTCCTGCAGGGGTCTGTAATAAGTCAAGATGGCATGTGCACCTGCAAAATTTGGAGGAGATGGTTTTAGGGAAGACATATAAAGATTTATTCTCTGAGCATGTTAAATGAGTTGAGGTGTCTAATAAACAGTTGCTAAGGTGGGACTAGAATTTGGGGAGATGATAATGATTAATGCATCATAGATCTGAAAAGAATTTGCTCGAGGTGGAATTATTGAACCTTTTGGAAATAATGAGATCACATAGAGAGAATATATAGAGAAAAGAAGAGAATTGCATCCAGGAGTGAGTCTTTGGGGACACCCATAGTTATAGGACAGGAGCTAGATGATGAACCAGAAGTAAGGGTTAAGACAAGAAACAGCAAAACCACAGGAGATCAGGATTATGCAAACCAGGGGAATGGAGAACATTCATGAGGAGAGAATGTTTGATAGTACTAAAAGCTTCATGGAGACAAAAAAGAATGAGGATAGAGAAAAGATCATTGAATTTGGCACCTATCACATAATTGCTAATCTTGGAGAGAATAGTTGCAGTCAAGTGCTGAAGACAAGCAATATTGAAACAGATTGATACATTAGTGGGAATTCTTCACAATCTGATTTCAACTTACCTTTACGGGCTCATTAGTTATTGTACCCTTTGACATGCTCCACAGTCCAGTCAAGTCATCCTTCTTGCTGTTCCTCACAAATAAATTAAATCTCCTAGTCTTCATGCCTCTTCACTTTCTCTTATGCAATCAACATACTCCATCTTTACTTCTGCATTATAGTCGGTTTTCTGATTAAGTGAGAGAGGGATCAACATTGGAGTCTAAAATAGGTGTATTCATGCCCTTGTCTAACCCTGTCTCTGGCACATATTATTTGTGTGACCATTGGCAAGCAGCTTAATCTCACAGTGTTTTAGGTAATTTTCCAAGAATATAAATGGTATATTGGTTGTCTGCATTGATGGAGAGTTTTTCTATGTTGTGAGATCCTTACACCAATAAAATCAAAAATTTGAAACAGCAAGAACAAAAAACCCCAAAAAGATACTGTGATAAGATATTAATCAAAACACAGATATAGTGAGATTCTGGGAGAAGTTAAAAATGTGGGATTCTACATTACTTTGCATCATTTCTGACCAAATAAAGGGCATCCTAGAGGAAATCAACTGCAGATGAATGCTAATAGTGGAAAAGACAATAAAAGTAGAGAATAATCAAAGAAAAATCATGTGTGGGAGTGTTTTGCAGAAATCTATAATAAGTAATTTAAAGAATAATGAAATGGTTTCCATTGATTATTAACAATGTGAGTGCTTGGAGAAGGAAAAAAAAAACCTGGTGAAATCTCATATAGCAGAAGGTTTAATAAAACTCAGAAGCAGAATAAAAGACTGCTTGCTTTATATTTTTATAAAGTCAGAATTATAAATGAAATAAGAATAAATGCAAAGAAAAAGGAGAATAAGATTTCAGAGAATGCAAAAATAAATCCATGAAATTTAATGATAATGGAATTTTGGAGAAAATGAAATGATATCCATATTAATGACATGCTCATTCACCAGGATTAATTTTGTTTTGATAAATATCATTTGAATAATTATGATCCACCCACAATCTTAAAGCTTTAGCAGAAATGCTTTATTTAAACATGAAGTAAACAATGCTGATCAATGAGTTATAGATACCATTAAATGAGAGTTGTGGGAAGATAGTAACAGATGAGTCAAACCTTACTGTACATAATGGAATAATTGTTTTTTTCACCTTCCTAATCAAATTGAAATACCATCTTCTTAATGATGTTGAGGAATTTATTTCTTGTGCACAAAATATGGAAATAATCTGACTCAAAGTTAATACATAATTTGTAAGCTATCCATTATAGGTAAGCTCAATTTCTTTAAAAAGTATATGACTTTAAAATGTTCAATAAGCATGCATAATTAGTTTTCTAACATGTTTGTGAATTCTAGAATCTGTATTTGTTGTTTGATTGATATTTTAAAATCTGAATGAAATAGAATGTATATGCCATTGTCATTCAGCGAAAATTCATTTAATTTTAATAACACTTGGATAGGTGCTAACTAGAGTTACTGCTTTCTTTACTGCCAATCTGGATTATGATCCTGTGGTATTCTAGTCACAAAGGTGGTTTTGCCCCAATTTGATGGTCCTGATCACCTCTTACTTAGACTATTGCAATATCCTCCCAATTGGCTTCCCTGCTTCCAGGGTCTCTCCTTTCCAATTTATCTGCTAACAGCTCCTAAAGCGATTAGACTAAAAATGCAACTCCAATCATATATCCCTATTCAATAAACTGTACTGCTTCCATTTTACCTCTAGGATAAAATATTAATTGCCCTGCTTGTATTCACAACCTGGCTCAATTTATTCTCTCGGTCTTATTATATAATATTCCTCTCTACACACTTTACAATCAAACTAAACTACCCTTTTTGCTGTTGCTATTACTCATCTATGATATATTCTCTCTCAACTTTGCATCCTTTCACTGGCTGCTTTCCATGTATGGAATGTAGTTCTATCTCAGATTTACTTCTTAGAATACTTTATTTTATTCACAACTCAGTACAAGTGCAGTCTTTTTCAAGATGACATTTTTGATATCCCCAATTTAGGTTAATTTTCTCTCTCCCCAAATGACTTTTTGTTGTGTATATTTATTTATGTACATACTCTCTCCTCCAATTAAATGTAAGATTCATGAAGTTAAGGATTGTTTCACTTTTGGCTTTTTTTGTTTTTGTTTTTATCTTCAGAGCCTATTATAGTGTTCAGCACATAGTAGGCCCTTAAAGTGATTGAGAGTGCTTAAAGGTTGTTCAGAATCATAAAACAATCATGAACTAAGAATGCAATTGACAAGAAAGCTGATTTTGGCTAATATCTGTTGATGCAAATATAATAGGTCTTAAAAGTCAAGTAAAAATATGAGGTGTTCTTTTCTTCATAACTATCACTATATTAACTGGGTAATAGTTTTTGTATTTTGGTAATGAACTTCTGGCTCCAGTCTAGAAATGGCATTATGTATATTTCTAAACAAAATTTTGAAGCCTAGAATAACAACTTATATTTGCATAGCTTTTTTATGGTTTACAAAGCATTTTCCTTACACAATCCTATGAGGCATAGAGCATTTTTTTTGCACTTAGTAGTATTTTATTTTTTTCAAATACATTTAAATATAGTTTTCAACATTTGTTTTGTGAGATTTTAAGCTTCATATTTTTCTCCCTCCTCTTCCCTATTCCCTCCCCAAGACAGCAGGCAATCTGATATAAGCTATACATATATAATCATGTTAAACATTTCCATATTAGTCATGTTGTGAAAGAAAAATCAGAATAAAAGGGAAAAATTACAAAAAGTGAAAGAAAATAAATAAAAAAGTGAATATAGCATGCTTCAATCTACATTGAGACTCCATGGTTCTTTTTCTAGATGTGGATGGCATTTTCCATCACAATTCTTTTGGAATTGCCTTGATTCACTATATTGCTGAAGAGTTAAATCTATCATAGGTGATTTTAGTATATGCTGTTCTTCGGGTTCTGCTCATTTCCCTAAGCATCTAGTTCATGTAACTGTTTGTTATCTAAGTTTTTTTTTTATTTTTGAAATCTACTTGCTCATTATTTCTTATAGCACAATAGTATTACACTATATACATCTAACACAACTTGTCTAGCCACTCCCCAATTGATGGGAATCCCCTCAATTACCAATTCTTTGCTACCACAAAAAGAGCTGCTATAAATATGTTTGTAGCTGTGGGTCCCTTTCCCTTTTTTAATGATCTCTTTGGGATACAGGACTGGTAGTGGTATTGTTGGATCAAAATGTATGTACAGTTTTATAGTCCTTTGGGCAAAATTCCAAATTGTTTTCCAGAATGGTTAGATCAGTTCACAATTCCACTAACTATATTAGAGTCCCAGTTTTTCCTCCAATATTTATCATTTTCTTTTTCTATCATATTCTGGTAAGTGTGAAGTGATATTGTAAGGTTGTTTTAATTTATTTTTTAAAATCAATAGTGATTCTAATACATTGTTGGTGGAACTGTGAACGGATCCAACCATTCTGGAGAGCAATTTGGAGCTATGCTCAAAAAGTTGTCAAACTGTGCATACCCTTTGACCCAGCAGTGTTTCTACTGGGCCTATATCCCAAAGAGATCTTAGAGGAGGGAAAGGGCCCCACATGTGCAAGGATGTTTGTGGCAGCCCTTTTTGTGGTGGCTAGAAACTGGAAACTGAAGAGATGCCCATCAATTGGAGAGTGGCTGAATAAATTATGGTATATGAATGTTATGGAATATTATTGCTCTGTAAGAAACGACCAGCAGGACGATTTCAGAGAGTCCTGGAGAGACTTGCATGAACTGATGCTGAGTGAAACGAGCAGAACCAGGTGATCATCATGCACAGCAACAACAGTATTACATGATGATCAATTCTGATGGACATGGCTCTCTGCAACAAAGAATTGTCTCAAACCAGTTCCAATTGTTCACTGAAGAAAACCATATACACCCAGAGAGAGGGAAATGAAATATGGACCACAACGTAACATTTTCATGATCTCTATTGACATTTGCTTGTATTGTGTTGCCTTTCTCTGATTCTTTTTTTTTTTCTTGTAGATAGGATTTTTCTTGCATAACTTCTCAAGCATTTCAACGTTATTAACATGTAGTGGACTTCGTGCCATCTAGGGGAGGGGAGGGGACTGGGGGTAAAATTTGTAATGGAAAGCTTTGTAAAGATCAATGTTGGGGAACTACCCATACATATGTTATACAAATAAAAAGCTTTAATAAAAAAAATAAAAAAAAATAAATGGTTGTTACAAACCAGAAAAAAAATCAATAGTGATTTAGAATGCTTGCTAATTAAAAAAATAAAATTGCACAATTTATAAAATAAAATTAGAATGAACTGTGTATTAAAAAAAACACCAAACCATGAAGTTCATTAGCTAATATAGTGCTTTCTTGCTTTCAGATTATAGGGTCCTTCAATCCCTGGCCAAGTTGCTGTTGAATATCCTGAAATGACCAATCATTTATTATAATGTTTGCCTTCATTATAGTAGGCTTATTTTCACTGGCAACTTATGGGAAACCATCTTTTTTTTTAAAGATGAAGAGATGGAAATAGTTTGTACAAGAACATGATAATATTCTCCTAATATACCTGGATAACTGTTGACATCCAAGTGAAGACAGGCACAAAAAATGGAGAAAGAGAGATGCAGAGAAAGTTATGGTCTATATCAAAAATATTTTTTAAAGGAAGAGAGCCTGAAACTTTTATAAATGTTGAATACTGAATAATATGATAAAACATACACTTGACTACATTTTAAAAGAAATGAAGTGAATAGTTACTAATATGAAAGTCATTTCAGAATAAGATTTGATTAGTATTTATACTACACATGCAATGACAACTGAAAATTGATAACACTTTGAATAAGGAATAAAAATAAGAGAAAGATATTGTGCACAATTAGATCAGCTCCTACCTGACCTATTTAAACTAGTGGTTCACTCTTAAAATATAATATTAATATTATTTTTAAACAAATGTGAAATTACTTAATAATGATATATATGTTCAGGAAGGAATTCCAGAGTCAGCTATCCCAGTAAAATAACACTGGTTCTAGGCAAGATTAAAAACTGACACAAAGCTAGAATAAAAAGAGCAGATATTAGAAAAAATATGCCAATTAAAAAACCAAAAATATGTCCTATTAAAATACTATTAATTATTTAATTGTAACAGCAAAACAGCATTTCTATAGCACTTTAAGCATTCTAAAGGATTTACAAATGTTATATCATTTTTATTCTCACAATATCCCAATTAAGTAGTTGCAATCATTATCCCCATATTACAGATGAGGAAGAAACTGAGGAAAAAAGGTCAAATGATTATCCCAGGGTCACATAGTAAGAATCTGAAGAAGGATTTGAATTCAGGTATTCCTGAATCCAAGTTTTGTATTTTTTCTTTTCCCCTACTTGGCTTGCCTATTAATGGTTTATGATAGTTGCGGGTAGAAAGAAGGCCATAGATATAGATTGCAATACATAAACTTCACGCATAAATTTATAGATCATACATTCAGAATTTAGACAACCTTAAAATTCATTCAGTTCAACCTATTCACTTTACAGTTGAAGTAATGGAGTCTCAGAGAAGTGAAATGACTTCTTCAGGATTACAAGGTAGTAAAGGATATAGATTGTTAATCTAGGTCCTGTGACTTCAAATCTAGCTAAGTATACAACTGTGAAATACTTTCTCCCAAGTTTAATGTTTGATATCAGTAGCTATAATAAGGAAACCAAAAAAATTTTAAAATCACCATAGCAAGTAAATATCTTCCATAGACTTATAGTGAAGGATGACAAAAGATTCTAAGCGAAATAGTTTCATAGAATTAAGAGAAGTTATGGAAAGTAAGACAAATTTAAAGACAATTTGGTGAAATAACCCAAACAAGCAAAGTCAATGTGAACACATTTCAGGATGAAAATGAACTAAAGACAACAAATCAAAGGAAAATGGAAAAGATGTTTAAAAATGTCCATAACAAACCTTTTTATCATCAAGAAGAGGATAACCAATATCACAATTCTGATGTGCTTTGGAAAAGATAGGAATAAAAATGTTTTATGTGTAATTGGGGGAAATAAAATATTAACTATACATGAGAAAGAAAAGAAACAACACTAAGTAGAAAAATACAAAGAAATCATAAGGTATATGAAGCAAGAGGGATATTAAAATTATGGCACAAAATCTTACATATTATTAATAATACCCAAAACAGGAAACTGAAAACATTAATACCAAGTATGTTTTATACTCAGTTTCCCATTTACAAAAAAATTTTGTGGAAATGATCTATATTCATATGCACATAGGACATTCTTGATGATTTTATTTGCAGAAAATATTGAGATCTTGGGAATTCAATTTTCAAAACAGACTGCATCTTTACCATCAATCCATTAATTAAAGATGCAAAAAATCACTAATTTTTTTATAAATACTTATTTTTTATAAAAGAGCAAAATATCATCAGAGCAAAATATCATCCTGAAGTCTATAATTTAACAATGAATCTACCATTTATACATCAATACTATTCAATATTCCTTAAAATACACTACAGGTAACTTTATTTAATGCTCTCTGATGATTAAAATTAGGGGAGACATGAACTAAGTAGAATTCCTATGCCACAGGGATTGGACACTGTCACAGAAGAGATCCAAGATAGAGTCAAAGTGTAAAAAAAATTCCCCGATCCACCTATTTTTCCACTTATTAGTATTATTCTTTGAAATCTTGAAGATTCCTCTGGAAAAGATTCACAACTAGTGCAAAAATATTTGACTTACAGGAAGAAAATCAAGTAGATAAACACTGTTTATTGATCTGTAGATGGATGATGAACTCATTCATTAGTATATATAGATAATTATTGGAGCCCAAAATTAAATAGGAGGAACTTGGACTATATAAAATTCTGGAAAACTACTAAATTCCTTTAATGACTTCAAATTTCTTCCAGAAACAAAAGTCTCATATTTTTAATGGCAAAATTCTCCTAGTATTACATGGTTGAGTTATAATACACTACATTTTCTGAAGAATGATACACATCCATCTATAGAACCATCTACAACATATTTGGGAAGAAGTAAAATTAATATGTTTCAAAAGTCAGTAGAGTAGTATATGGTAGATACGAGCCTCTAAAATAAATAACAAAGAGGGAATGATGAAGAACCAGAGTACAGGAGTAACTAAAGAAATGAATGATTGAATAACATGGACTGGTAATGTGGCAAGAGAAAACAAGGCTCCCAGGCTTTTGGCAGGACTTTCTGTAGTGAATTTTTGGAAAAGATAGTTGTAGCTGGTTATCAATATCAAGTAAAACATTTAAGAGGGAAATATAGGCTCATCAAATTTATTCATCATGGTAATTATGATACAGGATCAAAATCACACAGGACCAGGAGTTATGACATGTTTCCATTAACTTTTCCAATTTAATGTAGATGTGATAAATATAAAAGTTTGCTTTAGTGCTGGGAAATGACTTCTACAATGATTAGTAGCTGTGAAACTGGGAGAATTAGAGAGGGAGAGTTTCCCTCTCTTGCTCTTTGTTACTCTCTATATGCTTAACAGTTATTTATTGTACAAATTGATTCCACTCAGTAGATGTAGACCCCTGAAAGAAGGCCCAATTTCACTTTTTTTTTTTTTTTTGCTTTCTCCACTGTTTAGTACAATGCCTGACTTGTGGAAGATGTCCAATAAATGTTTGTTGAATTGAACTGAAAGAGCCAAATAGAATCTAAATGAAAGATGGAATCCCTATAGAGGAAGTCCTTTAATTATTCCTGTTTATGGATAATGATGAGTTGATCCGATCGAGCCCTTAGGGCAAATATGCTCTAGTTCCTTTGCTCTAATAGTTGAAGAATATTGTTTTTTTTCTGCCTATTACCTTGGGGACAGTATCTAGTTTTATGCCTAAACTTCCTTCACCTAATTGCTTTTTCTATCTAATATTATTGCTCTATCTGTCCTGACTCTGATAACCAGAATCTCAACCTCTCTCTCCCTCAGCTTTGAGATATGTGTTAAGTACTTCATGTAACTGTCCCTCTTCCTGCTTTTAAACTAGAACTCTCTCTAGTTACTTTTCTTTCTCATTGTTCCTCTATCTTAGTTTCTTTCATTGCTTTCCCCTTCCTTTTTCCTGTTTTCAGGCAGGACATTGATTCCTCTTTCTTACCAGTGTTCAGTCTCTTAAAAATCAATTTATTTTGGCTATGGCGTTTTAAAATTCTGCTATTCATAAGGTTTTACTTGGCCAGAGCAAAAGGGTGTTGTTGTGATAAGTATATGATTGGCGAGGAAAGCTATATCTCATACAATATTGCTGTATTCCACCTCCAATTTAAGCAACATTTTCTTTACAAGTGTGAAAATGGTGTAATGAGGAACATTTTCCTGACCTGTCAGGGTCAAAAGGTTCAAGATATGTGAGAGTAGCTTAAGCCAATAGGAAATGGTTGAATGAAGATTAGAACTCAAATATTGATTTCTGGTTCAAATATAGTGAAATTGGTGCTGCATTCTAAAGATAATGGCCATTTATGAATCGTTGAAGTTTGCAAAATAAGCACTTTTAAAATATGATCATATTTGGTCTCACAATAAGGTGGGACCTTCAGACATTGATTTTACATCTGAAAAAAAATAAAGTTCACAGATGTGAGGTGATATCAACAGTTCTGGTTTGGATCAGAAGTATTTGGATCCCAGTCTTGCTGATGCACTCTATCCATTATGCCATATTATCTTTACTAACTCCACTACTAAGTAATGAATTAGCAAATGCATTATAATTAAACAAAATATGTACATGGATCAATTAGACCAGGAGTAAAGTGTTTTTATCGTTTAAAAAATGTCACATGGAATACTATGGGGGCACTCCTTTTGTTGTATGGTTATGTGATATGATTGAAATTATAAGTTTCTCACAATGAAGGAGCTTGAGAAATCTATGATGGAAGTGGAAAGGGCTGTGTAATTCAACATTTAGAATTCCTTGGATTTGAGTCAATCACCAACAGATGGTTAATAGACTTCTCTGATCTGACTTTACAAGAGAAGGCAAAAGCTATTGTATAATAAAGTATTGTTTTATACTTAATAAGGGACAAGAAGAAATGATCAATGATTACTTTCTTTTGTTTACTTTGCATTATGGTTTCTTGGAAAAGAATAATTTCTCAAAAACTCTTTAGCATCAGAAAGTTTAGGATTTATATTGGGCAATAGACCCTTCATTTTCTGGAGCCAAAGAAAAGATTGAGGTCAAAAGTCAAAAGATAATAGTTTAGATGCTATAAGACAAGGGAACTTGGGACAAAGGAAAGTGATCTCATTCTCTGTGCTCCCATCCATGGTCATAATCAAGACTTGCAGTATTATTAGATTGCAATAGCAATTTGTATTTCCCATCTTTTTAGGGGGCTTCACATGCCAGGTTTGCATGAAATCCTGAGCCCGGGATGTCTTATTTTCTAAGAAAATAGTGCAATGGAGGTATTATGAATAAGTATTCTCTATAGTCTATATTTGATCTTCATGGAAGAGTATTTTATGCTTTTTAAACCATCCACATAATACTTGGCAGCAGTAAAAATGCTAACATCTTATTTCTAAGAGTCTAGAGTGTTTAAATTTATAGAAGTTAATTTGGCATTATATGAAAACTTGAGTTAATGTTCCTACCAGCTGAACAACTGAACTATGACATATGAGGCCATGATGCTAAATTGAGCTCAGAATGTTTGGGATTTTGATTGTGGGAAGTCAGTCATTAAGAAGCTCAGAATACCTAACCCCATGTTTAGTGTTGGGGGAAAAGTACTATATGATTCCTTCACCAGAGGTCTCTATAGCAATGCCCCAAATGTGTTATATGCTAATCACACAGTAGTACAAAACAAAACAAGAACAAAAAACAAACCCAACAAAAACTTGTTTTGATGAAGAAATAGATTTCTTTTTGAAAAGAAAGAATTATTTATTTACTCCTTTCCTGCAAAGCTAACCTATACAGGATTTGACTTTCCATGATTATATTTAGCCTCAGAACTCTTTTTGCTAAAAGCAGTCAGTTTTTGTTGGTAGCTTTTACTGAACATTCAGGAGTCTTGCAATAAAATATTCAGAATTAGACTGTTATTTGCATTCAAAAATCACTTATCTGGGTAGATGCTATTTCTTCCTAAGAAGGCAAGGATGGTTTCATTTTTGTCTTTTTATCTTCAATTTATAGTGTTGTGCTTCGGAAATTGTAAATACTGAATAAATGCTTGTTGAATTGAATTGCTGAATTTATGCTTATTTTGTAGGTAGGCAGGGAATACCTTCTAGTAGTTTGAAAGACCTGCTACTTTATATTATGTATAACCCGGTTTGTCTCAGTTTCTTTATCTATAAAATGGAGATATTAAAATCTCTCTCTTCCATGGTTGTTGTGCGGATAAAATTACATGTATTTTTGCAAATCTTAAAGTGCTATATAAATTCTATTCTTATGTTTATTTAAAAGAAAAAAAAATCAACCTTAATGTTATCCTTTGCAGTATATTCAAGTAAAATGTCAAGGATCTGTAGTCAATTTGGGAACTTTTTCCACTAATGCTGTTGGTAACTGTTCTATGACTTAATGGATACATTTTATGGCATCAGTGAGATTTTGGGAAGTTACTTTCTATGCTATAGCTGATAAATATCTGAGAATTTGGATATAATTCTAAGTCTTCAGAACATCATGTTCAGCACTCTATTCATGACATCATACTGGTACATTTTCATGAAACATTTACTTAAATAAAAATATTTACTTAAATTTAATCTTTAAGTTTTCAAATATCCAAATTTGATCATCTTTATAGTATGTATATGTATTTAGGCAAGTCCCTTCATGTAAGTTATACCATCTATAAATTGAGGATAATAAAGACTTACTTACCTAAAAGAAGGGGTTTAAGCCAGAAGTGGAATGCTTTTTAACTACCTGAGGCATGCAATCTTGAATAAATCACTGAATTTTTCTGGACCTCAGTTTCCTCAGTTATAAAATCTTTGGGTTGGACTAGATAGATAGTTTAATTTAGCTTCCCTTCTGGCTGCAGATAAAGTCATTCTACATGCATACATATATATATATATAAATACTATAATATAAATATATATTTTTATATATTATATATAATATAAATACATACATATAAATACTAGTAGAAAATTCATAGCTGTTCGATGAAGAGAAAACCATAAATGGGGCACATAAATGGAGGTAGGGTATACAGAGTTTTTACATATCTGTCGGGGGCTTGTAGATCCTTGAAAAATTCCCATCCTAAAAAGTGACTTTAAGCTTTGATCCACATTCACCTCTGAACACAAATCCTGGCCCTGTAGGAGAAGGATTTGCTGGGTCTATTCAACCACTTCTTAGTAATTCAGAGACTAATTATGAAAGGTACAGAAGAACAGAAGGGCAAAGGCTCCCTTGATCTTGATTTTCAGTGGAGGATCCTCATTTTTTCTTCTTTTCTGCCCTCTGGCTATATACTTTTTTAGCTACTGCTCATTAGAACTGCAACTATTCAACTACTTCTGAGAATTAGAAGGTGAAATTTCCACAGTTTTATTTATATATCATCAGTATCCTAGTGGTTTAAATAAATGCCTTAAGGTTACCTATGTGGATTAGATCATGACCACTTTAACTCCAGCTCATGACTATTTTATTTTAGGTGCATGAAAAATGTGACCTTGTATATATATTCCTTGACCATGTGATGCAAGCATTGCTAATGACTAATTCTAGAAACTGAGGCAAAAGAGGAGAAACAGAAGATGAGAGAATATTACTTCACATCACTGGAGAGAGGAAGTGTGCAAAAGCACACTTTTGTGTGTGCAAAATAGTAGGGAAAGATCAAGTGTGAACCAAGAGAAAAGCAGTAATCAGAATATGGAAGAGTAGGTGGAGGAGAAAGACATCTAAAAGATATTTAGTAAAACCCTTGAGTTTAGGAAGAAAAAGCCTGAGTTAATTAGCTGCCAAAATAATCTTTGTAAAGCACTTTGAGCCTGTCACTCTCTTGTTCACGAAACTTTAGTGGATTCCTCCTTCCTATAGAAAAAATGAAAAGACTTAAAGTAAACCTTTAAGGTCCTTTTTACTCTTACTGGCACTAATGCTACCTTAGAAATCCTATGTTTCAGCAAATGAGGGGCTACTATTTTGTTACGGCCTCCATATAACTGCAATGTGCTTTCTCCTTATCTTTGCAGGTAGAACGCCCAAATTCTATCAAGACTCAGCCACTGTACTCGTCTTTTCTGATTATTAGTTATTAGTTCTTTTTTTTCCTCTATAAATGATTGTGTGTATACACATGAACATACATATGTGTATATATATATATATATATATTTTACTTAGTTGATTTACATGTTGTAAAATGTGAGTGCCTTGAAATCAAAGGCTGTTTTGCATTTTATCTTTGTGTTTTACATCACCTGATACTGTTTCTGACAGATATTAAGTACTTAATAAATGCTCATTGAGTTAATTTAATTTCCACTGAACATGCTGATGAGCTAGTTGATTTCCATGCTATCATAGTTTCAATTGATTAGATAAAAAAAAAATCAAGATTTTAAAGTACTGAAAGGAGATCAAGCAGCCACATATCTAAAAAATTTGTGTTCCTTCCTGAAATATTCTTCTAAAGAAATATCTTTATGAAGCATATTTCTCGACCTTTTCTAGAGCATCATTTCTCCTCCATGTGGAACTTGAGGGATTTTTCTGAATCTTTCCGTACACTGGCAAAGGGAGAAGCTAGCTAGAAATCCCTGAATCCCTCCAAGTGTTTATGTTTCATCCAGGCTGTAATTAGACACTTTCTTCTCTGTTGCTGTTGATGATGTTTCCCTGCTATTCCATCGGCCGGAGGGATCAGCCCTTACAGTCATGGCAAGCTGCCTCTACCTCAGGTTATTTATTTGAAGGTGTCTTGCTTGACTGGGCTGATTATTTAAATGGAAAAATTATATCTTCACAATATGCAAGTCAATTGAACTGAAAGCAAACTTGCTGTTTACCAGGAATTTGGATACCAAGTCTTGCTTGGGGGGAAAAAAACAAAGCTGTCTGTTAAAAAAGACAAAAAGCCTGTTAAAGGAAAGGAGGTCTTGAGAACCTGCTCCTGCAGCAGGAGAGTTGTCACCCCACAAACTTGATTTCCTCTGATTGCTCTGAAGACATAATTCTGATAAAAGCCTTTTAGCAAAGATGAATAATCTTTGAGGAAGACCATTTAGCGTTTATATAATTACTGGCAGAAATGAGAAGGGAAGAGGTACAGTTCTGGGCTTGAGGTCCCCAGCCACTTCTGGAAGATGCCTTGGAGTTCCCGAATACTTACAGTTGCTTCTGGCAAATCTGATATTACAGGGACTGAACATCAGCCCCAGGCGCTCTTGACAGTAAGCAAACTGGATGAGTACCACGGTGATTCCACAGCTTTAATCACTGGAATATGGAACAGAATGAGCTGCAGAGGATCTGGGATGAGCCATAAGAGAAAGCAATTTATGCAAAAGGAGAAGTCTGTTGTGGTTTGATGTGTTAATGGGAGATGGGCTAATCCTCCAGCAGGCTGATGGGGAGTAAAAATAACGAGCAGTCTGCCATTGCCTTGCCTGCCTGATGTGTCCCTTATGCAACACATACCCACCAAGTGAGTTTCTGAAACTAACTTGACAGGTGATTTACCGGTTGGCTTAAAATCGTAGAGCATTTTCAACATAAAACACTGGCAGGGAACAAAGTAGTGGAGAGGTTGCCCCTTCCTGTGCTGACCCGAGGAAGCGCAAACTGATCAGATTTCTTTCATTATCAGATTAAATCCTGAGCTCCCTTGAAAACTATTTCATTTAGAGTGTCTTTAACTAGGATGACAACAACAGGAACTTTTGTCTCGAGTACCCAAATTTTGGAGTACAAGCTGGTCAGCAGGTAGAAAACAACTGAGCTTTGCACTCAGGAACAACAATAACAGGAGCTTTAAGGTTTGCAGGTGACTTCCATATATTATCTTATTTGATTCTCACAATAATTCTGGGAGGGAGGGACTATTATTTTTATCCCCATATTATAAAAGTAGAAAAATGAAACCTAGAGAAACACAATAAGTATCCAAAGGAGAATTTGAATTCAGTCCAATGTTCTTGCTACTTCACAAAGTACCTGCCCCAGTTAGTAGAAAATAAAGAGTTCAGTGTATTGAATTAGACAAAAAAATCTCCTTTCCCCAGAATTGTACAGCAGGGAAGATCCTTCTTGCCTTCTTTCTTTCCTAGGAGGTACTTTCCACAGAAAAATCTCTCTGGCTTCCCAGGGTCTCACATGATTGAGTCTTTTAGTCTGAGGTCCAAGATCTTTTGCTTTTTTGCTTAACTGAATTTGTCTCAAACCAATGATCAGAAAATACCTTTCCACCTTCTTGCACCAGTTATGAGTTTATTCCCATTTTAGTCTGAACTTCACTCAGCTATCAGAGTCCAGTCTGAGCGTGTCATGCCTCCCCCTTTTAATAAATTCCTTTGGCTCTTTCTTCCCTTCAAGGTCAAATATCAAATTCCGTATGGCCTTATAAGCTGGCCCTTTCTTGTTTTTCCACTATCATCCTACTTTATGCCTTTTCATGTGCCCTAAGATCCAGTGGCAATAGCCTCCATATTGTTATTCTCAAAAAAATGCTCTGCCTCAGGAGCCTATTCATTTTCTCTATACTCTCCCTCCACCTCATCCTCCTTGTGCGGAATTCTCTCCTTCCTTCTCTTTTTCTCTGAGCTTCCTTTGCTTCCCTCAAATCACAGTTAAAACCCCAACTTCATTATGAAACCTTTTCTTACCTGCTTTTGATTTTAGTGCCTTCCTTCTGTTCATATTGTGTATATCTTGTTTGTGCATAGCTGTTTGCACATTGTCTCCCCCATTAGATGGTGACCTTTTCAAGAGAAGGGACAGATTTAGTTTTTCTTTGTAGCTTCAGATCTAGCACAGCATCTGACACATATTAGGCACCTAAGAAATGCTTGTTGATTTGTCTAAACTTGGCCCTTTCTAGTAACTAGTTTTCCTCCTTTGTTTCCTTAGCCTGTTTCCTTTCACTTTTGAGTCTGAAAGTTTAGGATAGGAAAGAATGATATCTGTGAATAAAAAAGTTATTGAAAGAGTTCAGTTCTGATAATTCTTATAATAAACAAAAGTGAAGGGGGGAACCTATTACCAAGTCTTCTAGACTTTTTGAAATGGAGGCAACCTTAAATTTTTCTAGGCAGTTGTAGGTAGCAAATTATGCAGGGTAAGCTTAGAGAATGATTGTTGGTGGAGATCATAATTTCTGTAATGGAATGTATGTATTCTGGGTAAAAATAGAATTATGATAGAAAGGTTTCCCACTTGATCATATCTGAGATACTCAATACCTTTTATGTGCTCTATTAATTTAGGAGTTGTAATGCTTATAGAATAACAAATAATGACTAAGTTAATGGTGAATGACAAAGTTTAGCAATGAGAAATATATGGGAATCCCCAATCAGAAATGAGACGGAAGGCAACACTGCAAAGCTGTAATTTTTTTTAGGAGTAGCTGACTTGGGTAGTGACAGGAACATTAGGGAAAAAAGAGCCATATTATTTGGGTGCTCAGTTCTAATAAAATAGCACTCTATATTTGGAATAGGTTGAGATCTGTGATAAAGCCCCTTCAAAGGGGGAATCACAAGATGATGCTCCCAGCTTCACTTCTGGCTAGGTGAGGCTGCCCTCATCTAGCTTTACTGGTTTATGATAATGATATGATACATGATGTAATATAATACATTAATACATTTCATACATACATTATATATATAATACATTAATATATTTTACACATACATTATATATATCTATATATAATATAATACATAATATTTCAGTTGTGTCTGATTCTTTGTGACCCTATTTGTATTTTTTTTGGCAAAGATAATGGAGTAGTTTGCCATTTTCCTATCCAACTCATTTTATAGATGAAAAATTGAAGCAGTTAGGTGACTTATCAAGCATTATATACTTAGTTTTTGAGGCTGAATTTGAACTCAGGAAGATGAATAAATTTTTCTGATTCCAGGTCTACCACTTTCTCTAGTATACCACCTAGCTGCCCCATAGTATAAATAATAATTACATCTTTATTTTTATTTTATAATGCTTTTAAGTTTGCAAAACATATTATATTATCTCATGTGAGCCTCAGAGAGCCCCTCTAAGTTGGGTACTATAGATATTATTATTTCTACTTTAAAAAAGGTAAAGTTGAATCTCAGAGAGATTAGGTTACTTACTGATTGTTTTATAACTAATAAGTATCAGAGATGGACTAAATTCTTTCTAATTTTAAATCCAACATGCTATTTAATACATACTTGTCTCTTTTATCAGAATGTAAGTGCCTTTGAGTAGGGATCATTTCTTTCTTTATGTATATACTCCATTGTTCATCACAGTGAATATAACAGAATAATTACTTAATAAATACTTGTTGAATGATTGATTGATTAGTAATTTACTTCAACATGCAGATGCTCAAGATGATTGATCTTTTTAGTAGTCAATTTTAGTCTTTGTGATAATGCTTTTGCCTACTGGTTGCAATGGCTTGAGATTCGGAATTTAGCTGAAGGTAAAAATCAAGATTGTTCAAATATTTTCCATCAGAGCTGATAGCTGAAGTGCTCAAGATTCTTATGGCTAATATGGACAATGCTTGACTATGGTTAATCAGGGTAGTTTCTACAAGCATCAAATGCCACTTTTTCTAGTAGTAGGTTTTTCCCTTTTCAAGAGAATAAATAAAATAGGTAAAATGTGAATAGATCTGTGACATTGATGAGGATGGCTTAGGTTAAGTGAAGAAAGTCCCTACTCTAATAACAATCTCTATGATTGTTTAAGAAAGTCTAGGTAGATGAAGATGGGGCTGAAAGTCAAACATTTAGCTTATTGCAGGCAATCTTGATCTTCTGCCTTCAATGTCCAGTGGAATTCCTTGTGATGCTTATTAGGTCTATAGGAAGCAATATCAGAATGGAAACTCTAGAGTTGAAAGGGCAGTAGTATCCCCCAAAGTTAAGGTCTTGCTGAAGGTCTTTTAGTAACAAAGGAACCATCTATTCTATCTAGTATGGCTTCCACCTGAAATAGATTCACATTTACCTCTGATAGCCTTTTAGGTGTCCTTGAAATGCTTTCTCAACTGGGTGCTTTTCCAGTGGGGCAAATAACTTGTGTTGTCATGGTCACTGGGATGTGGTTGTGATCAGTATGGATGAAAGAAATATCTTTACTTTCTCCCATCCCTACAAATAAAATCCTGTGAAAAATTTATCCTAAAATTTATTATTTTATCTATTCTTTTCAAATCCCAAGAAATGTTTATCATTATTATTATGACAGTTAGGAGGCACAGTAGATAGAAGTCTAGACCTTGAGCCAGGAAGAGTTGATTCAAATCAGGTCTCAGACATTTCCTAGCTGTTTGACCCTCCCTCATCTGTAAAGTAGAGATAATATAAGAACCTGCCTTTTAGTGTTATTGTGAGGCTCAAATGAGAAAATATTTGTAAAGAGCACTTAGTACAGGGACAGGCACAAAATAGGCACCTAATAAATGGTTTTTTCCCTTTCCCTTTTCTGCAACAAGGTTGTTGTGAAGATAAAATGGGATGGTATTTGTAAAGCACTTTGCAAACCTTAAATGTGATATAAATGCTAGCTATCAATAACCAGACATATTATCTGTACAAACCGAATCTTAAAAGAAGTATACCTACTGAGTATGCTTGAAATATTAACAAATGACTAAAATGTGTGGGAATTGGCTTCATAGAATTTGGAGCTGGAAGGTACCTTACAGATTATATAGCACAAAACTCACATATGAAAACTGATTGAGGATAAGAGAAAGTTATATAGGTATAGCAGATACAGGACTTTAAATAATTCTTTCTGATTCCAGGATTTGAGAAAAAAAACAAACCAAACCAAGTCAAAAATGATAAATGCAAAGAAACAGAAGGAAATGAGATATATGAGGTTTTGCACATTTGAGTCTGTCACATACATAGAGACAACAGCTACCTTTTATATAATACTTCAAGATTGGCAAAATATTTTGCAGATAATCTCTTCTTTGATTTTAGGGGTAGGTATTAGTGTCATCTGGATTTGGCAAATAAGGAAACTGAGGCAGATAGAGATTAAATTACTTGTCCAGGGTTACACAACTTGGAAGTGCCTGAGGCCAGATTTGAACTCATATCTTCATGAATTTTGGTTCAAGATTCTATCCACTGTGCTACACTACCTAGCTGACAACATCAATCAACAAGCATTTATTGGGTAAAGAGTATGTGCTAAATACAGATAATGCAAAGAGAACTAATCCTTGCCCTCAGAAACTTATTTTAATTAGGGAAGACATCACATAAAAGGAAGCTGGAAGGGAAGGGGAAAGATCTTTGGGGCATAGTAGAGAAAGTCCCAGAGGGAAGTCAGGTCACACCCTGGAGAAAGGGAAAGATACAGGTGGATTGGGACTCTGCTTAAAATGGAGGTAATGGGAGAAACTGGAGTAATTGGGCAGTGAGTAGAGCACTGAGTTTAGCATCAGGAAATCCACTTTTATATTTAAATCCAGCCTCAGATACTTACCAGCTGTGTGACCCTGGTCGTCACTTATCTCTGCCTCAGTTTCCTCATTTGTAAAATGAGCTGGGGAAAGAAATGGCAAACTATTCTAGTATCTTTGCCAAGAAAACCTCAAATAAGATCATGAAGAGATTTACAGGATAGAAATGACTCAATAACAAAAACCTAGTCAGAAGGAGGGGTCTGTTTCAGGTACAGAGGGTACTTCTAATGTTTGAAGTCTAGGACTGTGGTGAACTTTCAGGTTGAAAAGGTTTTTGGAGGCACTGTAGAATAAATCATGTTGGAAAGGAGATTCAGGAGAGCTTCCTGAAGAGGAAAGTTAAAAACACAGAACAATATTCCACAATAATGGTAATTAATACTTATATAGTATTATAAAATCTGCAAATATATAGTAACCCATTTGAGCCTCCCAAGAATATTGTAAGGTGAGTACTACAGATGATCATTATTCCCATTTTGCAGATGAGGAAATTGAGGCTCACAGAGGTTAAGTGCCTTGTTTATTGACCCAGGTAGGAAATGGTAAAGTTGAAATTTAAACTCAATTCCTCTAGCTCTAAATCTTAACAATCTTTCCATTATATGAATTGAGGTCACAGGATTTAAATCCAGGTCTTTTTGAATCCCAGTGTAATGCCCTTTGATTGACATATAATACCTTCAGATCCTGCTTGAGTGGGTCGATTTCATAGCTAATTATATAGAATTGCAAGAGTTTCTATCCATTATGCTTCATTGGTCCCCGTGAGAAAAGACTTGATGGCCCCTTTAAATATATATAATTGAAAAGGAAGTCAAGACAAAATAAATATTTTACCGGATGTCACCTTATTTTGGCTTAAATTGAATGCTTTGTTGTTGAAGGTTTGTCAAATGACTTCAGATAGTGCCACATCACTCGATACGATCTGGCATAAAGAAGATGGATTGCACTGGGAATAAAAGAAAGCTAATTAAAAATGGAGTTATCAAATAAAGATGGAATAGCAAGAGATTAGATGACAAACTTTAAATATTTTTTTACTGATCAAATAGATATTAGGGACATGAGGTACACTTTAATTAGAGAGAGATGTGACTGTGACATAGGAGGCCACCATGGCAGCTGACCTAAAATGGAAACAGAATTAGAAGGGGATGTGGACCAGTAAAATTGGTTATGTTCCCTGTTACACAGTTAATGGTGTTAAAACATTAAGATCAAATTACAAAATCAAATATTAATTTCAGTAGAAAAAATACAGAAAGTTATGGTAAAATTTGAAGTATAACACTTCTTATACTCTTGTATTTGACACATTTGGAAATCATTACTGTATGTTAAGCAAACTTTTTTGCAACTCAGAAAGCTTTGGGGGAAAAATGAAATTTACTAGCCACTGAAAATTTTATTTTAAAAGTAATCACAGCAACAACAGATAGATGGCATCTCTATAGTGCTTTTAGGTTTGGAAAGCAGTTAACATATTCTCATGTAGATTTTGCAACCTCTTGGTTTCCTGGAAAGAATTAGATTTAAAGCTAGGATGAAAATTCTGGCTCTGGTTTTTTTTTCCTACTTGTATGGTTTTGGGCAAAGCATTTAATAAAAGTGGGCAAGTTAGTTTCCTCATGAGAAAAAGGGAGTTGGACCAGATGACCCTTAACTTCCACTTAGGCTTTGTTTATACTATTGTCCCTATATTATAGATATCCTTGTCCCTGTTTTACTGATGAGGTTGAGGAAATGACTTAGTTCATACAACCTCTACCGGAAGATGTCTAATAAAGAAGAACTGACTAATCCCCAAGGTGGTCAAATCAAATGGGGCCAGCTCTAATGACTAATCATCTTTTTCCACTTCTATTAATTCTATCCTTTGGGAACAGGCAGAACTAGACTGATCATTCTTCCACATGACTGTTCCTTAAACATTTTAAGACAACTGTCATGTGTCTTCCTGAGCCTTCTCCTTTGTAAAGCAAATATTCTTAGCATCTTCAGCTGAACCACTTATATAAAGCATGATCTCCAATCTACTCACTATTTCAATTACCTTCCTCTAAACAATCCCCAGCCTTGGAATGTCCTTCCCCAAATAAAACATTCAGAATGGAATGAAAAAATCATAAAATTTGAGATGGAAATGACCTGAAATGTTATCCTGTGCAGCTTCTGGGTATAGAAAAATTTAAGTGATTTATGCAATTACTCTGTAGTAGAGCTGAAATTTGAACTCAGTTCCTCCAATTCCTAAACTTATTAATATTCTTACTGTACCTTGCTGCTAAAGTTTCCATCTTTATCTTATAATAGAAGTATTTATAAATTGAATTTCTCAGAAGGTTCCCATGAGATGTACTTTGCCCTAACACAGCAAAGATATGAAATAAGGGCACAATGACATTTAGTGTCTCTGGATATTTTTATAGATGAGCAATGTGAGAACAAAGGATGATAAATGATGTCCCCTTCTCCTCCCTATGGAAACAAGCCTAATCAACAGGGTTGAGTATCATTACTTGAGTGATCTTTAGATATCTACCAAGCAGGAGGTACATCAAATCCATGTGGGTGAGACTTTATGCCCTTCCATTTTATGACTGAGAAGTTGCTTAGGAAGGCAGGGAATAATTAGGTAGCAGGGAAAACTTTATTGAGTTTTAGGGGAAAAAACATCCCCAGTATTGGGGAAATAAAGGAGACTTGGTCCTGTCATACTGTCAATAAATGCTTTTGAAAATACTGAAGTGAGCACCCAGCATATAATCTGACCAGGAAATTTAACTTCAAATTCTTTCTCTGTCACTTATTAGCCATGTCTTTCAACTTGAACTTCAGCTTCTTTGTGTATACTATGATAGCGTTGAGTTAGTTTCTAAGATCACTTCCATTTCTGAATCTTGTGGTCCCCTAGTCTGTTCCTTCTTATCCCTCAGGGACATTTTGGAGATAAGTGACATAATTAACTGATTCTTGTCTTCTGGCTTTTCTTCTAAACGTCTTTTGCAAACTAAATTTTAACAGAATGGTCAGAGATAAGAGCTTATTATATGGGAAAATGTTTTAGACAGTTATGAGAAATTTTTCTCACAAAATTAAAATAAAATGCACTCCAACTGATCTGTATTACTTTATTTTGGTCCTCAGATTCCTCCTCTGTGAAAGAATATTATCAGAATAGTTGATCATTAAAGTCCTTTACAGTTTAAAATCTTAAGAGAATAGAATAAAAAATACATTAGAAAAATGTAAAAAAATGGGGGGGGGGGTTTTGAAAGTTTGGAGGCAGCTTTCAGCTTCATATAAGGAAAACAATTTGTTTTGACAGTGAGACCCATACATAAGTGGATTGGGCTGCCTTGGGAGGTTGGAAGTTATTTCTCTCCAGGATTTTCATCTTGATGTAGTAGATAGAATAATGGACTTGTAGGAGCAAGACCCAGGTTCAAATCTTGCTTTATATAGTCCTTTGTGATTTGGGAAAGCCATTAAATGTCTTTTGACCTCAGCTCCTCATCTATAAAATGAGAAAACTAGTCTTCTAGTTCTCAATCTTTGATCCTCTATGAGCTGGTGGTGCAGTGGATAGAGTGCTGGTTCTGGAATCAGGAAGTACTGACATGAAATCCATTCTCAGACACTTACTCCATGATCCTGGGCAAGCCACTTAATATGTTTGTCTCAGTTTATTCAACTGTAAAGTGGGAATAATAATATCAGGATTGTACTGAAATAATTGTAAAGAGCACCTGGCATAGAGTAGATGTTAGATAAATGCTTGTTCCCTAATTTCCTCTATGATTAAATAGTGTTTTCCTGACCATTTGTCAGTCACATTTTAGAGAGGATATTACTAAAATCCTCTTATGTTATATTCTATTATTTACATAATATATCATATAATATATAAATATATTTTATCTCTTATTTTAGATGAGGTCCATTCCATCTCCAAGACCCTATGAGTATTTGGATAAGGCATGAAAATGGAGAACAGAAAAATCTTGGTTCAACCACACCTCAGATATTTACCAGCTGTGTGACTCTGAAAATCACCCAAACTCTTTTTTCCTTTGTTTTTTTTGTTTATAAAATGAAGATTTGTATTTTATGGCCTCCAAGGTCCCTTCTAGGTCTCAAATTATGATCCTTTGATCTCTCCCTGAATACACCATTGGCATATACATCTTGACATGTTCAAAGCAAGTTTATTATTTCCTTCCTAAATATTCTCTTTCTTCTTTTACTATTTCTGTCAGTGGAAACTGACTGGTTAGTCACCTACTCTCCCATACTTGAAACCTTTGTGTTATCTTTGATTCTTTTCTTCTCTCTCTCATCTTTCAAATGGAATTAGTTCTCAAGTTCTGTCATTTCTAACTTTCATGACATTTATTTGCCTATATCCCCTTTTCTCTGTTTCTATAATTATTACCTTGCAGTAGGATCAGATTACTACATACCTAGACCATTGAAATGGCCTCCTTAAGGTCTTCACTCAACCTCTTCCTTTGCTCTCCAATCCTTCTTCATATCATTGCCATAATAATTGTCTTTATCTTCTCGTTACTGTTCTGCTCTAAAATCTTTGATGGCTGTTTATTGTCTATTGACTAAAGTTCAAACATTTCCCCCCAGTATTCAAGTACCTTTTAAAGCCAGTATACAATCTAATTCAACAAACATTTGCAACCTTACATTTTCAATTTTATTTCATAATGTTCTTTGATATGTACTCTGTGTTCCAGCTAAACTGTATTAATATTTGCCTCTTAGATATACCCAGTATATTCCAACCTCCTTGTCTTTATTTATGCTATTTGCTATTCTTGGAATGCTTTATCTCTCCCTTACCATCTATTGAATAATTTACTTTCCTTTAAATCCCTACTCAAATGCCATATGCTCAAAAAGGCTTACCATTCCTTCCTATTATAACTGTTTCTCCTTTATGGAATTTAGAGGAAAATTGAGGAATAAGCTTTAGCACAATTAGATATAATGCACAATATTATGGTACCCAAAGGAACAAAACAAAAAGCATATGTGTATGTATGTGTATGTGTGTGTGTGTATATATATATGTATATATATTTATATTTATATATGTTGAGGAAAAAGATCATTTCTGGTGATAGAATCAGAGGAGGCTTCATGGAGGGGGTACATATAAGTTGAGCTTTAAAGCATGACAGAAATTAAAAATGTATAAGAAAGGGAGGGAAGACAGGCAAGACAGCATACATTGCATTAATGGGACAGAGAATAGACTAGTAGAGATGAACTTTTGGTTGAATCTTCTCTAGATTACTTTCTAGTTTCGAGATTTATGGAATGGAGCAATAGTGCTTATGATTCATAAATTGTGTCTAATCCTCAAACTTCTTATATTTATATGACTTTGGAATGTGCTACATGTGCACTTTTGCATTAAATTTAATTTTCTAGTTTTATTTTAATCCAACGATTCACATTAGTTGTCTAATATATTTAAGATACTGCTAACTAATATAAAACCCAAGTACTGAAATGTGCGAGATGACAAGAAGAAACCAATTATGTAATTCAGCACTTGCATTGGATAGTTCCCAATATGAATAAGACATGGGTTAGAACTTCTGGTCAGTCACACGACTAATTTTGGTCACTATTTCTTCATCAACAATTTATAAATGGATTAGCCTAAATAATCTCTATTTTTGTGATAAATTGCCAAAAATTTGTGTCCACAAAAATGTGGACAAAGAGGTCTACAGGAAAATGGTTCATTCCTTTTTGTACTCAAAATTTTTTTTGAAATAGCTATTTTGTAAAAGTTATTTTCCAGATTTTAGGATACAAAAACACCCCCCCCCAAGTCCTTGCCTTTGAGAAAGTCATATTCAGCTGTGAGGAAACAAGCACTAGACAAGTAAACATAAAACATATATAGAATAAATTACAAGTAAATTGAAGCAAGATAGTGGGAGATATGCCTAAAATTGAGGAGAATCAGGAAAGGTCTTAAATAGGCAATAACAAGGGATCGGGCCTGGATGGGAATCTAGGATCCCAGGAAAAGGAAATAAGGAAGGCGAGAATGCTAAGCACTGTGCCAATCTATGTAAAATCACAGAGGTAGGAGATAGAATGGCATTTATGAGGAATGACTGCAATAAGTGAGAACAATCTAAAACCAGTCTGAAAAACATAGCTTGCTGCCATAATTAAGCAAAGTCTTTATATTTTATCTTAGAATCAATAGGAATTCATTGATGCTTCATGAACAAAGAAGTGATATGGTGTGGAGTATGGATTGGAGATGACAGAATTTGAAAGTAGGGAAATCAATTAAGATACTGTTTCAATAGGTCAGGTGAAAGATTGAGGGACTGAACTAGAGTCATCATCAAATGAATGGAGAGATGGGGAAGAATAAAAAAGCTTTTTGTGGAGATAGATAAAACTAATCCAATAATAATCCCTACTGCTTGGATATAGAAGGATGAAGGAGGGAGAAAAATAAAAAAGGACTCTAGAGTAGTGAATTGAGGTTACTGGTGTATATTAAGAAAGAAAATTTTGGCTTGATTTTTATTGGTTCAGTGAAAATTTTAAGGGAAGAATAATATAAAATTATGAACAAGAGACTTCATCAGGAGACTGCTTCAAATCCTGGTTGTGATGCATCAAAACTATAGATGAAATGATTTTGAGACACAATTCTTAATTTATAACATGTAATAAAACAAATATTCAACTAAATAATAATAATAATATTAAAAATAGTACTACCTTGCTGATAATTGTATTGGGAAGAAATCAAGTGAAAAACTTTGTATTATACATAAAGTGATTTTATTTATTCATCAAAGTGAGAAGATTTGAAGTCACACTTAAATCCTGGATCTACCACTTATTCTCTTCTGAGTGTTGTCCCTTTTTATGGCTGAGTCTCCTCATTTGTAAAAGGAGAACGTTTAAACAACTCAATAAATCCTAAGATTCACTAAGAAGTGTATTATTTTTCTTTCTGTTTTTCTTTTCCAAGAGCCGTTCTGAGAAAAGGAGAGGCTGAAGAAGCTACTCTTATTTATATGGAATTAGGGTTTTATTGTTCTTTTTGCTCTGTATTGAAAACATAATTAAAGCTCTTTACATAATTTTCAGCCAGGGGTGTCAGTATAGTGTTTTTTTAATGGTGGAACTCTGACCATCTAAAATTTGTTTCCTCTTGCCTTTGGGTTCTTTTCTTAACAAGAGTGATAATTTTGCAAACAAGAATGGACTGAGGTGCTACTGAGCAGAGACAGTTGACAAAAATCAGGTGGGATCCAAGAAGGATGCTGGTTCCTACTTTCTCCCAATTAAAAAGCTTTCCTTTACCAATAAACTCCAATCTCTTGGCAACTCAAGGAAAAGCAACAAATCTGATACAGGTTCTCAGTTAGATAGACCAGTCTATGGAGGAACTTCCAACTTGAACTCTGGGATCTTGAATGTGGCCAGTGGCTCGAAGTGATCAGTTGCTCTTGTAGGATATCATCCACACCATCAAAGAGGAAATGGAGATCATGTTTCTTGCTATGTATGTGATAGAAAAGTTCATGGGGATCAGGTTGATGGGATTCATGGCTAAGTCCTTGTAGCATTTCTTTAGGACCTTGATTTTGTTACTTGTTTATCCAAATAATTCACTAGGTTTATATAATCTCTCTAACTACTGTCCTGGTGATTGGGATACTGACTCAAGGTCTTCTCAACCCATTGACACATTGAAATGCCATCCTCCAAGCCAGTCCAACACTAACACTTCCTGAGACATAAAAACATCTGATAAAAGAACAAGGATAGAGGAGACTTCAGTCATTGTTCCTTTCAGTAATGAGGAACCCTGATCACTCCAACTCCAAAAAACACTTGTATAGTCTCAAGCTCAATCCCAAAACAGCCAAAATTATTGTTAATTCATGTAAAGGGAATTATAAATGGCTTAGGGGTAGTTTAAGAGAGAACATGGAATAGTTGATAGTTGATAGCTAATAAGATAAAGAAAGGACCAGATTCAAGTCTCTCTCTCTGTCTCTTTGTCCTTCTGTCTGTCTCTCTCTCACACACATTATATAACCATGGACAAGTTACTTTCTCAGTAACTCTAAACAATACTTTTAGTATTGTTTAGTAAACAATAATTTAAAATCTATAACAAGAGTTGATGATCTGTCTTCTTGGAGAATTATTGTGCTGTTCCTTTAGTGATGAAATCACATATCTGGAACTCCACCCCTCACAATACACACACACACCCCCATGCACACACACACACACACACACACACATCTTTATCTCCTCACCTCCATTGGCAGGGCATTATTATTAATTCTTTTTTTTTCTGCTGCTTTCACTTATCAGAAAAACATGGATTAAAACACTACGGAAATATCAAAAAGTTACATTCTTGTTAAAACACAAGAATTGGCACTATTAACAAGGCAAGAAAGGTGATTTTCAGATTTTGATTAAGATTTTTCCTTGAGTTGGTATGTGAAAACAGTTAAGAAAAAATAATTATCCTTTCTCCTTAAGCTTTGGCAGTGAACTAAGACTTGAATGCTTTTATGTCTAGGGAAATGGGCAACAAGCTGAAGCATGCATACATCTTCACACAATACAATTGATAGTGAGAAGGAAATTAAAAGAGCTCTACTTATTTTCACTAAAATAATTTTAGATTCTCTATCTTCCCCCCTTATTTCTCTTTCCCTTTCCCTATCTCTGTTTTTTTCTTTATCTCTAATCTGTCTCTTGTTTCTTCCTCTGGTTCTCTTTACTTCTATCTCTGCTGTGGCTTCTCTCTCTCTCTCTCTCTCTCTCCCTCTCTCTCTCTTTGTCTCTCTCCACACCCCTCTCTGTCTGTCTCTAGAAAAATTCAGTGATTGGCTGTCCAATTAAATAAATTCAATTTAACCAGTAAAGTTGTTTTTTGTTTTGTTTTGAGGCAATTGGGATTAAGTGACTTGCCCAGGATCACACAGCTAGGGAGTGTTGTGTTTGATCCGGATTTGAGCTCAGGTCCTCCTGACTTCAGGGCTGGTGCTCTATTTACTGTGCTACCTAGTTGCCCCCAGTAAAGTATTCTTGCTCATGTTTTTGTATTATTCCATAAAAGGCAGTTACTATGATGCAATTGTTCAATCAGCAAATATTTACTGAACACCCACTACATGCTACACACTGTACTAGGAAATGTACAAAGAATGAAATAATCTCTATTCACAATGAACCTATATTCTAATGGAGGAAACATCAAGTTCATGTACAAGTATATACAACATAAAGTGAATAAGTTAATATATTGTAGTTCAATACATAATAGTTTGTTTGTTCTTCTGGAAGAGGACCACGCCATGTGGAAGATGATTTCTTGACTCACAAGTGAATTGGATGTAAATGATGCAGGATTGTGCAAAGCCACCAGTCTCATTCTCTCCTCAGGAGCCATCTGGGTTCAGGGGAAAGACATAGATGAGGATGAATGGAGATGGCTTGTGGGATGCAGTGGGAGACCTTGGCCTTTTTAAACTAAGGCCTTTCCCAGGTCTCAGTTTGTCTGTAGGCAAAGCCCATTAAGTGACAAAGGCTAGGTAAGAATAAATGAAGTAAAGAATGACCTCTTTTTCCTAGTTAAAAAAATCAGTTTGGGAGGGGAAGATCTTCAGGGTTTCTGGCCAAAACAGGAACAATTACTATTTAAGCTCACTCAGAGCTCAAAGAAAGAGCAAAGGAGGCTTGGCCTGGGACCTATTCTTGGCCAATCCATGAGAGCCAGTTCAATACACAGTAGTTTGAGAGGGAAAGCCTTATCAATTGGGGAGGGAGGTTCATGAAAGTCAATATACTGTGACAACACAGGTATTAAGCCAGGCACTGGGGTTAGCATTGTGGATAAAAAGAAAGGCAAATCCCAGTAATTACCCTCAAGAAGTTCATGTTCTTTTTGGAGAGACAAGTAAATTATATATACACAAGATGCATTGGTAGTAAATAATGGGTTATCTCAGAGAGAAGGTCCTAGTAATGGGGTAAGGGATGGAAATGTGTCTTTAGAAGTAGGGTTAAGTTTTGAAGGAAGCCATGAGAGTTTTCTGGGAATAGGAAATAGCTGGTGGAAAAGGCTTTAGGTTGAGATAGAGAGTGTTGTATATGAGAAACTGAGGGAAATTCAGGGTCAATGGTTTATAAAGTACATGAAAGAGAGTAAGATATAAATAGACTGAAGGCCTTTAAATTCCAAACAGAGGATTTTATATTTAATTTTGGAAGTAAAAGCAAAGCAGAAGAGTTTATTGAATAAAGGATAACAAGGTCTTACCTGCACTTTGAGAAAATCATCTTGGCAGCTGAGTGGAGAATAAGATTGGAGTTATCTAGGGGATTGTTGATGAAGGCTTGAACTAAGGTGTTAGTTGTGTGAGTGGAGAGAAGGAATCTTGGAAAAGAGGGATATTGTGAAAATACTGAAGTCAGGAGGACCTGACTTCAAATTCAGATTCAGACACATGTTAGGTATGTTATCCTGGGCAAATTATGTAACCCTGAATATCTGAATTCAAATTTGGTCTCAGACACTTAACACTTCCTAGCTGTGTGACCTTGGACAAGTCACTTAACCCCAATTGCCTCAGGGAAAAAAATGAAAAAAATAGAGATCTGAGATATCACAGTCATATGAGTACTGGCATTGAGTTATCCTGGGGACTCAATAAAGCTTTTTGGACCCAATATACATTTTAAAATCTGTATCTCCATGATTTTTAAAGGTGACAAAGGGATGGCATGTTTTAACATGAAAAGCAAAAAAGGATTTTTTTGGTTGATTTTGGTTTGATTTTTTGGTTGATTCTGTGACTTTGGATGATTCTTCTTTCTCCCCATTGTTCTACCCACCCCCAAAGTGTTTCAAACATCCCTCTTGCCTCTAAGATTCATTAAGAACTGAGTGCTGTCAAACCTATCTAGAAAGCACAGAGACAATTTATAGCTTAAAAGAAAACTGATCTTATATGCAAATAAGCGGATGATAGGGCATCAAAAACAAAAATGGAGCTGATCATTTTCCTTTGAACAGGACTTCAATTTAAGAAAGTCGGCTGGTAATTTGTTGTCAGGAGGTGTCAGAGTGCTACATGGTCTTCATAGGACCATAGATTTTAAGTTTGAAATGACCTCAGAAAGTCTCAAGTTCAACTTCTTTTACAGATGAGGAAAGTCATGGAAAGCTTCAGTGATTTGCCCAGAGTTTAACTCATGACATTATTATAAGTGCTTGAAGGTTTTCAGAGTACTTTTCATATATTTTCTTATTTGAGACTCTTAAGAACATTAAGAAGGGGCAATTAGTTGGTATAGTGAATAGCCCTATAGAACCAGCCCTATAATCAAGAGAACTTGACTTTAAATTCAGATTCAGACACGTGTTAGTTATGTTATCCTGGGCAAATCATGCAACCCCAAGTGTCTTAAAAAAAGAACATTAGGAAATAGTTATAAGTATTATCATCTCCATTTTACAGATGAGAAAACTGAGACACAGATTGCTTAATTTACTTGCCCAGGGTCACACAGTTAGTAAGCACCATCTACAGGCTTTGAATTGAGAGCTTCCTGTGACTCCAGGTCCAGTAAATATCCATTATGTGTTACCATCTCCTAATTTCAAGTATCACTGCACTCTATGCCCTGTGCTTTGAGGCGTTTTCTTGAAAAACTGCAAGCCTAGCTTAGAAAACACAAGAAAAATTCATCAATAGCAAATGTTTTTCTCCTAACATTGAATATGTTAGAACTAAAGATTTGCTAACTTGGAAAAAAAGAAAGTTTTCCTGCTCTTATTTTTTTTTGATTGATCAGCAATTTTAAGAATAGAAAACCATTTACGTTAATTCCCTTTAAAATATATGTATATTATATTATATACATACCGTGGGTTATGAATAGAGTGTAGGATGTGGAGCCAAGAAGACCTGAGTTCAAGTCCCTGAGTTCTATGATTCTTATCACAGAAATGACAGCCCATGTACTGAGGATCTTTAGTAAAGGAAAGAGGGGAAGAGGGACTTGTACCATGGAGTACATAAGGAAAAGGGAAATAAATCTGTTGTTAGAAAACTTGGATTCAGATCCCAACTATACTGCATATATCACGCTGGGCAAATTATTCGACTTTCTGGGCTCTCTAGGTTTTGTCTTTATTTTTAATAGCATTTTGTTTTTTACCCCCAATTACATATCAAAACAATTTTTACCATTCATTTTTATAAAAAGATTCTGTTTCAATTTTTTCTCCCTTCCTTTCTCCACTTCCCTCTTCCAAAAAAGGTAGGCAGTATGATATGGATTATACATGTGCTATCTTTAATTAATTAATTTAATATTTTCTTCACTTGCATTCAAAACAAAAAATTTGCATTTGTCTTTACGATTTTTGAGTTCCTTTTTCTCTGTTGTACTTTCCCTCCTCATCAGTTTTTTGTTCCTGTCTACCACCTTCCCTGATCTGCCCTCTATCCCTGTCTCCCAAACTTTTACTTAATCTCCTTTTTTTTCTACTTCTCTGTTGAGTAAGAGATTTTTCTATTCAACTAATTTTCTTTGAGCCAATACAGAAGAGAATAAGGTTCAAGTGATATTTATTGCCCACTCTCTCAGCTTACCTTCCAGTCTTTTGCACCTTTTTATGTGAAATAATTTACACAATTCTACCTCTTCCTTCCTTCTGTACCAACTATACTCCTCTTCATCATCCTTTAATTTTTTTATGTTGTTCCCTCAAATTTACCTTATACCCATACCCTCTGTCTATGTATATTCCTTCTAGCTGTACTAGTACTGATGATACAATTTTTAAAAAATTACAAATCTCATTTCCTCTGTAGGGATGTGAACAATTTATATCTATTGAATCTCTTATGTTTTTTCCCCTTTCATCATGTGTTTATGCTTCTATTGAGTCTTGATATTGGTCAAATTTTTTATTTAGTTCTGATCTTCTCCGACAGCTTAAAATCCTTCTATTTCACTAAATGACCATTTTCCCCCTTGAAGTATTATGCTTGATTGTTCTGGTTAAATAATCCTTGGTTGTAGTCCTAGTTCTTCTGCCTTCCAGAATATCATGTTCTAGTTCAGTTCTTTTTTCCCAAAAGGTATTTTGTATTTTATTCCATTTTTTCATTTTTTTAAATTTGTTTGATTGATTCTTGATGTTTCATAGAGTCATTAGCTTCTACTTGATCTAACTTTTAAGGTGTTGTTTTCCTCAATTAGCTTTTGTATTTTCTTTTTCATTTGGCCAATTGTATTCTTTAAGGAGGTTTTCTTAAGTGGGTTTTTGTATCTCCTTTTCCATTTCGCCAGTTCTACTGTTAAAGCTGTTTTCTAACCCGGTGACTTTTTTTTCATAATTCTCTTTGCATGTCTGCCATTTACTTCCAATCTTTTTTTTAACCTTTCATATATGACTTTTAAGCTTCTTTTTGAACTCTTCCATGAGTTGTTTCTAGGTTTGAAACCATTTCCTGTTTATCTTTGGGGTGTTGCCATAGGTATTTTGACATTGTTATCTACTTCTGAGTTTGTGTCTTAGTCTTCCCTGTCACCATAATAACTTTTTTTTTAGTCACATTCTTTTTTTGTTATTGTTGTTGTGTTTTGCTCTAGTGGTGGTGGGAGGTCTTTCTAAATACAGACTATTTTAATTATTGATACAATTAAGTATACAGTGAGTAGAAGGAAGGGCATAGAGATAGAAAGATCTGAGTTTATATCTTGCCTCAGACACTTACTAGCTAAATGACTTTGAACAAGTCACTCAGAGTCCTTGATCCTAATTTTCCTCTTGTATAAAATAAAAGAGGTTAGATTTGATCACCTCCAAGGTCCCTTCTTTCTCTAAACATATGATCTTATCCTCCAAGACTGTGATAAAGGTTTTTCTCAGATGTTCTTAAATTGGCCTCTCTGCAGATTATACTCATTGCTTCTAGTTCTTCCTTCATATGTTTTCAAATAAAAATATCTCCAAATATTTGAAAGTAGATATTATGAATACCTAAGTTTTTTTTTACCTTTCCAAGCTAAATATTCCTAGCTTCTTCAATATTTATTTATACAACATGATCTTAAGGATTTTTTATCATCTTCATTGGTAAGGCAATAATTAAAAGCTGGCTGTTTAGAAGAAAACATGGGACATAAAAGAGTCCACTTTTTGTCTATTTAGTTTTTGTCAGTATAGAAATGTTCCTCAATTGATTATAGGTTGAGGGCATAGCTTTCTAACTTTGGCATAAAACAAGTTCATCTTAGTTCACTATTGCAGATTCTGAGAATGGTCAAGATCTCTGTTGACTTAATATGGGTCCATGACAGCTCCAAGAATTATTGTTTAGACATACTTTCTCTACCTATTTGAAAGTAGGTTTGTAACTGTGTTACAGAGAAGGGCATATAGGAAATTAAAGTGATACTGAAAGACTTTCCCTGCCCCTAGAGACATTTAATGTGCAACCTGAAGAGTTGAAAAATACATCCTTGCATGGAAATTGATCATTTGTCAGAAAATCAATACTGCCTATCATTTTCAAAATGAATGGAATTTTTAGATTTTAAATTTTTAATAATTTTTTTTACATTAATATATGTCTTTCCTCTCAGGAACTCAAGATACTTTACAAATATTAGTAGTGAAATAAATGTTAATACATATCTTACTTGGGAACTAAGTAAAAAATGCAATTATTCATTTCAATTTTAAATTAGACCAAAAAGCCTCTAACACTCAAACATTAAAATCATACTTGCATTGTTTGATTGTAGAAATGACTGCAAATTAGTTATTAATGACTAATTAATTAATAACCAATAAAAGTTAATAAGAAATAGAATGAAGTGAAAACAAATAAAACTCGGCAAAGAAATATAAAGAAAAAAATCATGCCTTTTTTTTGATATAACAAGTTGCTTCTTTTTTAGTCTTTTGAGGGTATATTTAGAAAGAATTGTCCAGTGGTTAGACTTTTCTTCACCATTCTGTATTGTTTTTTTTAATCATGTTAGCATTTACTTCAAAAGGAGAAAAAAATAATTTCTTTTCCTTTCCTTTCCTTTCTCCTTTCCTTTCCTTTCTCCTTTCCTTTCC